>JAFMTC010000698.1:370439-394278 GCA_018845635.1 Nicrophorus orbicollis | reverse complement strand
AGCCTTGGAGTAATGAGATACAGCTTGAGCTCCTCCCAAAGAACGGACTACGCTTTGGCTGGTGGTTCCTACAGCTGGTGCGTGGACGGCAACTTGGGCGGCATGAGCATAAGTAGCTACAGGAGCAGCATGAGCGTAGGTAGCTACTGGAGCAGCATGAGCGTAGGTAGCTACTGGAGCAGCATGAGCGTAGGTAGCTACTGGAGCAGCGAAAGCCTTAGCGACAATTGGAGCAGCAGCTTGATGGATGTAGCTGGAGCTGACCGTTTCAGCTGGAGAGTAGTGAGCAACTGGAGCTCCGATGAGACCAGCATTGGCGCAAGCCAAAAGGGCGCAAAGAGCTACAAACTATTAAAAATATTAGTAATTTCTTTATATTTAGAAATAGAGGACTTACTTTGAATGCCATTGTTGTTTGGGTTGAGATAGTTCAAACGAAACTGATGCGGTTCCGAGGTTTCACGCCCAATATATACCGACGGAAGAGATTGCGTAATTACATACTCGTTCCACTTTCGTTTATCAAGGTCTAGGTTAATATCAGGGTATACATTAAAGAAGAGGATGTATTGTTAAAATACTTATATTTATTATATCATTTATTTTATATTAAAAATTTTAAGTAACATTTTTTTAAAATAAATAATTATATTTTTACGGTCTGTATTAATTGACTTATCCATATTAAATTATATTTATTATTATTAGTTAGTATATAATATATTGGTGGAAAAATAATGTCATTTTATATTAATTATATAATGCATTTTGTTTATATTTTTAAAAAGGTTATTAATTATTATGATAATCAACGTTATATATGTAATAAAGAAATCGTATATTTCGCATAAGCAATTCAAGATAACCAGATTTTTGCAAGTGAGAGAAGTTAATAAGAAGTACGTAGCACGTAGCATTTTCTATGCCGTAAGGGATATATCCGTTATATGGCCCTCAGGATAACTTAGTGTCATTGCGATCCAGCTTCAGAAAGTTCTTAAAACGAAGTCGTCTCGATGCCGCAGGTTGCCGCTATGGTGTCTGGTCGGTTCTGTTCAAACATTCCCTAGACATTGTAATCGTAACCTAGAGACGGAATGTAATATTCCACGATACTTATACGCTTTGCAGTTTGGGTTCAATGTTCCTTTTATAAGTTAATTCTGCTGCAATTAAATGTATTTCTTCATAGATATAAGACAAAAATAATCTTGAAAAGAAAAATTCTTACAAAAACTGTTATTTATTTAGTTTTTTAATAAGAAATTTCTTAAAAAAATATTAAACGCTAAAATACATGGTTTTAAATAATAATATTATAGAATATTATTTAAAATAATTAAGTTTATACCTTATAATTCTTTTAGCTTTATAATACATCTTATTTATATATATTTTTATAAATTGTCCGACTATATTTTATTAGAAGCTTTAATCGTCATATAATTTTGATAATATTTTTAATATTTTTATCAATTATTAAAGACGATAAATGATTAAATTATAAATTAATATGCATATAATTGTGTGACAAGATCGCATTACACTGTTCGTAGTATATATTGTATTTTGAAACTCTTCTTCTTAGAAAATAATATAATGCGATTCGGTACTGTCTTGCATAACTATCAAATTATAAAACGTTTACATTCAGGTGTGTTGTATGAATCATCATAATTTCTCTTCTAATTTTAAATTGTATACATGTCTATAAAACTATTTTTAGTTTACTTTTTTTGTAATGGTTACGGCCCTACTTTGGATCTTGCGTCCTTATCAGCCTTCACTACCCTATTTTGTTGGTCGGAAAATGCGGGAAAAATCGGACAGCGGTGGGATTCGAACCATCACCATTTCGCAACAGATTTTTGTGATGCAAGGACTCTTTACGACTCGGCCAAGATTTGCCCCTTTGTCCATATTTTATTATTGTATATATTGTTACCTAATACATTATCTCAATTAATTGGATTTATTTTTTTAAGAAAAAAAAATGCGATTTATATTTTTTATTTCATCATCAAAGACCTAACGACCGAGGTCTTCCTGACCACGGTATATATTTATGTACGGTGAAATTTCATGTGACTTATCTCACGACAATTTAATATCATACAACATTAATTATGTTTGAGTTGATATTATTTCTAAATTGAAACGAAATAAAATAGTTTTAAATAAAAATATTGTAAAATATATTTTGTTGTATTTTCTGATAAAAAAGTATTAAAAATAATTTAGAATATCTCTATTATATGAAACACATTGATTTTCGAATATATTAAAAATAATTACGATCGATATGACCTTTATGGGTGAATATAAAATTTCAAATATGAACAGTAAATTGAAGTTTGTACTTCGATTAGAAATGTAAAAATAAATATTATCTAGCAGTAATTTAATGATAAATAAAAATATATATGAATTTATTTTAGTCTTAAACCAATCATAGATATTTCAACCAAAAATAAACATGTATAGTTGAATATCATATCTTTTAGCAACAGATATTTAATATTATATTTTCAGAGTTGCATTGAGGATTTTTTCTTTTGTTCTTTTTGCAACGATATTTGCAATCTATCCAAATCGGACATTCAGCCAATCAGCAATTCGTTGCAGACACTTGTTCGGAACCGTTGCCCATTGACAACTAATTCATTTTGATGGCTGCAAATATTTGATAGTACCAGGGTTTGAACCCGGGACCCCAAATTTTGCGGACGACGATTCAAGCCATATTGAGGAAAATAAAACATATTTATTATTTTGCAAAAGAGGTTTATTATAATAAATTAAATGAATATTTAACTATTTAC
The DNA here is from genome assembly GCA_018845635.1 of Nicrophorus orbicollis. Taxonomy (NCBI): domain Eukaryota; kingdom Metazoa; phylum Arthropoda; class Insecta; order Coleoptera; family Silphidae; genus Nicrophorus; species Nicrophorus orbicollis. The sequence continues at coordinate 391,456 of JAFMTC010000698.1, read as the reverse complement.
ATGATATTAGTCATTTACCATTCGTAGTGAGCACCAAGACCGGCGAAGGAGGCGTGAGAGACAACGCTAGCTGGGGAGTAGGCAATGGCCGCTTTAGCGACTGGAGCAGCTTGAGCGTAAGTAGCTACCGGAGCAGCATGAGCGTAGGTAGCTACTGGAGCAGCATGAGCGTAGGCAGCTACTGGAGCAGAATGAGCGTAGGTGGCGACTGGAGCGGCATGAGCATAGGTAGCTACTGGGGCAGCATAGGCGGCCTTGGCTACAACTGGAGCAGCGTAGGTCTTGGCGTAAGCTACTGGGGCGGCATGGGCAAAGGAGTAAGCATCGTTGGTGATGCGGGTGTCGTATTTGCGAACGGTGGAGAAGGCACTATCCTCAGCCTTCGAGTAGTGAGAAACAGCTTGAGCTCCTCCCAAGGAACGTACTACGCTTTGACTGGTGGTTCCTACAGCAACTGGAGCGGCATGAGCGTAAGTAGCTACTGGGGCAGCATGGGCATAGGTAGCTACTGGAGCGGCATGGGCGTAGGTAGTTATAGGGGCGGCGTAGGTCTTTGCGATAACTGGAGCGGCATGGGCTACAGCAATTGGAGCAGCAGCTTGTTGGATGTAGCTGGAACTGACAGCTTCAGCTGGAGAGTAGTGAGCAACTGGGGCTCCAATCAAACCAGCGTTGACACAAGCCAAAGCTGCAGCAAGTACTACGAACTGTAATGCAGAAAAATTGTTATGTAATCCATTTGGATTTATTTTATTTGTTTAAATCATGCACTTACTTTGAAAGCCATTGTAGATGTGTGTTTGATGATAGTTGGTGAGAAACTGATGCCAAACAGAAATTTTGCGCACGTATTTATACTTCGAATTCTTACAAAACGATCACCCGGTGCCACCCAGTCCACTTTCGCTCTCGAAGGTCTGGGTTAGTTTAGTAGGGACTTATTAACATCATTATTAAATTTGACACACCCTGTCTAATTATTTTAAAGCATTTATTTTTTCAGAATCTTTAAAATAATAAACAATTATAAAATTATATGTTTACAGTAAAATTACTATAAAATATCAAGAAAAATTTGCAAGTATTAAATATTAAAATTATATTAAAGTATTGTTTATTACAATAATGTTATATTATTTTTTATTGAAAGAAAAAGAAGTTTGTTATTTTCTTATTTACATCATAATATACTTTTCATAATGATTCTTTATATATATGTATATATATATCATTTAATTTTGAATGACTCTAAATATTATAAATTTTAATAATATATTACAAAAACTGTTATCAAAAGTAAAATTCTATTATATAGAATTGAATTATAATCCAATAAAAAATAGTGTTTATTAGCTATAAATTAAATAATTATGCATTTAATTTCATTCTTCGTTATCAAAAATATTTTTACAATTAATATTTGTAATATTTTTAATACTTTAACATTTTGTTTAGTATTCATTTCTTAAATATAATTCAAGTGACAAAACTATATTACTTTTTTTGGAGCATTACAATAGTTCATGATATCTCAAATTAAGAGTAAAGGTAATCAGATTTGTAAATAAACGTGCTTTTTTGAAGTGCATGTCGCTATACTGCAACTGCAGACACAAGATACTGCGTTTTGGAACAAGTAACATTTAAGAATTATGTCGCCCGTTGCGGAGCACTTTCTCAAGTTTTGTTAATAGCACGGATACAAAAAGCGAAAGCAATTTACAAGGTGTTCATGAAATCTGCTATTAAATTTTTATAAGTCCACATTTTTATAACATTATTGATTCATTTTGTAATGAAGAAAATTCCTTTTTCTCTCTGTTCGTTTAGTTCAATAACCTAGTTTTTTTTATATTACGTAATATAAACGGTTTGTTTATGTTATTATTATTAAATCAAGATTAGATTATTTGGTTAAGGACCAAATTTAATTAAATATTTTCTATTATTTATATTACTCCTACCCACATTAGGGCTTAATTAAAAGATTTAAATAATATTGAAAAAGATATAATATTTATTAAATAATTATCATATTTTGACAATTGTAGTCTTATGAACAGATGTAAAAAGAGACAAAATATGTTCAATATCACAATCAAAAATACATACCTTTTTTGTCTGTCTTTTTGTAATGATATTCACAATCTATCCATTCGGATAATCAAAAAAGCTCCAAGGCGTTGCAGATACTTGTTTGGAACTGTTGTCCATTGAAAACTAATCTCTTAATGATTATTTAGGAATTCATGGCCTCAGTCTAGAATCACAGAAAATACCCTGAAAGAGACCTCAACATCATGTGTTGTATTTGGAACTCTAATCGACGACCCCAGACTGTAGAACAGCGGATCTAACCGTACGGTTATGAGTCGCTAAACATATATGCTTAAATATTAATTAACTTTTGTTTCCTTTAAATGAAAGTATTCTAAACGAAATGTTGTCGAATTTCAGGGATCAATTGTTATGAGCAATGGTACATAGTTTTTTCTGTTCCTTGTAATATATATTAATAATTATATTTATTGCAACAGTCACAAACTGATAAAAACAGAAGGTTTATAACAACAATAATAATGAAATAAATGTTAAAAAAGTAAATAATATTATAAATTGTTTCACTGATTTTTTTTAAATACTATTATTATTTAGGGCAGATAGCTCTTCGGCCCAATAAATAATAACATATATTGATATAGTTAAACATACAAAAATAACATATTGTATTATTGAAACCAATTAAAAAATACATTAATTGTTACATAGAGCTATTATTTCATATTTATTAAACTACTATAATTTAGAGATTATATGTTTATTTTCATTCCAATTATTAAAAAGTAACTTTTATATTTATTCTTTTATAATTATAAAGGACATTTAGAACTAATTACTTTTACATTATAAAAGATGATTATATAACTTACACAAAATCCTGAATTATGTCATAATTAATTTGGTCTATATATTTTTACTAAATTTCTTGTCCATGACATTTTAATAAAAATCGTTTAACCTTTAAATCATGTAATGAAAACTACAAGAATCATTTATTCATGTACAGAAACAGAAACGTATTAAGAGTGCAATAAATTGTGAACTACATACAGCTTTATTGGTAAAATTCTAAGAAAAACGTAAAACTGTTCTAATATAATTATTTCAGAACAAAATAAAATGAAATAGACAAAGCTCATTTCTCTCGTTATTTCATTTCTAGCATATTGCTTTATGTGTATGGAAACATTATTTTTCAAAGATGATTCATTATTTTGTGTGAAAGATTTTTTTTGCAATTTCAAATTTTGATTTTGTTAGTGTAATTGTACAATATTAACTTATATATAAACTAGAATTGAAAACTTAATTTTATAGCACAAAACGTGCCGTATTTCAAATGGGGTTGGTTGTCACATTTTGTTGAAATAGGTTACTGGTTGATAAATTACTCTTGATGTTATCCTGAGAGTAGTGAGAAAAGTTAAAATCATATTTGAATTCGCCAAGAATTCGCCGAACATGTTAGTGTTTCTAATTCAAGCAATGGACATTTGAACTTTTAATTTCATACCCTTTCATGTTAATCATATATTCAAAAACTAATCCATGTGACAACCAATTACAATTTAGTGATATTTCAATGCATAATTTATAAAGGTTACGCATATGTAAAAAGAGAAATGTTAAAAGTATTTTGAATGGTTCTCAGAGGGTCAATTTTTTATTTCATAATTTTATGTGCATTTGATATTTAACGTGAGACTACTTAATAATAAAAGTAGGTTACAATAATAAGTATGAACTAAATAAACTCGTATTTTAAATTGAATCATAACAAAATTTAACAAGTACATTTATTGACACAATTATATAATATCTTGCAACTGAATCTTTTTTTAATTGCACGTACTTGTTCAGTCTTACATTTCACGAAATTACTTTTATAATACGAAACTTTACAAAGGTAAAATGTAAAGAAAAGAAAATCTTTTTCCGATCTGTAAAATGCTTTGTTAAATTAAAACAGATAATTAAATACGAAATTAAATCACTATAGAATAAGAATCTAAAGTTCATTGCTTTTGATTCTATTTGATTTGACAATGACATATACGGGGTTATTGAACTTTAAGTAACACATTTTTTTTGTTAAATCAGGATCATGTCAAAAACACAAGTTCCAAATATTATTAATACCATATCTTTAACGTTTTTTTGGCTAAGGATTAAGAAATTTTGTTTCCATTTCTTTGTTCTCATTGGTTTTCTAAATGATTTTCTTTGTAATTGTTTTGCTATTTTTTTCTTCTTCAACCGTAATATTTAGGTATATACTAAACGTATTTTAATATTATTATAGAAGAAATAATTAATAATTTGGTAATTAACATTCTAATATAATATTTTGAAAAATAAGAATTTGATCAACAGTCCTTGGGTCCAATTTGGATCAAAAGATGTTTAAATCAAATAACAAAATATAAACTATATTGAGTTCAACGTGGGAAACAATCGTTGACATTTCCTTAATTAACTAACTAAATATGGTACTTTAATAATTGGTCAAACATGTTACTTATAATATATAACCATATGAAAACACGAACAAAAAACATTCAAACAAAAATTTGAATACAATAGGAATGATTAAATATGTTAATCTGATTTAAATTAAAATTTGGTAGTAAGTTTGTGCAATAATATACGAGTATTTTTGCATAGTTTAAAACTTTCAACACGGCTTGGGCGTCTTTAACAAAATATTCTATTATAGGTAGGCGCTCAAAGATTACAGATGTGATCAAATAATACACTTAGGTGTGTATTCATTGTGTAATAATAGTACGGTGCGAATGCTCACAAGATCGGATCAATTTGCACATAATTTGGATGAAACGCAAATGAATGGACCTGCTCTATTCCGGATAAAATTGGATTGCGTAAATAATATATATGTGTACCGGGGATTTTTCCATCGGGTTGTGTAACTTTTATAAATGCCATTCAGCGGGACGCACTAATTAGTTTCTTGTTCAAAACGTAAACCTAATTTATTATGATCTATATTCTTCGAATTATAATTGCAAAAGCCAGAGATTATCTTAATTAACTATTACCAAATACATTTGATTGTTTTCCTTAAGAATACAGTCTTGACTCATGTTAATAAATTTGTAAATGATGTTTATTTTATGGATAGTTTACAGTGTCTTTCAATCAATTTTTAATAAATGATATGTATTTTCATTGTTTCAAAGTTTAATTTAAATATTTGCATTTATTTTCATTAAAATTAATATAAACAATAATCCTATATTGAAAATAAGTAAAATAATTTTGTTAAACTGAGTACTACAATTATTGTCTTATAAATTAAACATATTTATTGGAACAAATTAGACCTATCGATCGAGGTGTTTCTGCCAATGTCTTATTATTGTGGATTGGGTATAATAAAAGAATACGAATAAATTAAAACTATTAGTGATTTGTATATTTACTTATTTAATTATTTAATTATTAAATCATTACTTCTCTTTATAATAATGTAATATACAATAATTAATTAGACTGTAAGAAACAACATAATATTTTAAATATATAAAATTAATATAATTTTGGCCATATTTTGCTTGATATTAATGAGAAGCACAGCTGTGTATTATTTGTTTCTAACAATAACTGAAAGATACTATTAATACAATGTTTATTGTAAATGTAATGTATATTTTATACATATTTATATTACGTTACCTTATTATAATAATTTTGTCAGTAGCGTTTCATAAACATATGTGTTTATTCTTTTTATAAATGTCAATTAGTAACATTCTTCTTTTTGTATTTATATAGATGAGTAATATCAAAATAAAAGAAATTGTATATAAAACGTTTATTTCAATAAGTATAAAATTATATTAGAAATAAAATAACCAAACCAAACTATTTGCAAAGTAGGCTACGGAAACCAATGATAGTAGTTTCTGTCATAATTTAAAAATATATGTGAACATTGAGTATTTCGAACAGTTTATGAAAGTACAGGAATCCTGTATTATAGACATCTTTAAATGTAAATATGATTATTTTATTCTATAATGTATCAGGTTTTGACATTAAATATTACATTTGATTTAAGATACTGCTCGGAATGCATGAAGTATCTTTGTTACACGCCGAAAGTCTTGGCATGAAGACCTGAAACCAATTGACAAAATTAAACTAATATTTATCAAAATTATACATATTATATGTTTATATAATTACAGATACGTGTCTTTCGAAAAAATAAAGTTGTGGGATCAATATCGAAGGTAGGTAATTTTAAATTTAAAGGTATTAATCTATTGCCATCATAATAAAACATGATAGTTATATGATAGTGTCTTAAACATATTTTTAAGTTGGTTTCTTAAAAGTTCTAGAGATTATTTTTAATTATTTTTTTTCACTTAACACAGTGGTATTTTACTTTAAGAGATGATACGAAATAGAAGCGCTGATAACAGTTCCTGATGTTTGGACTAACAGCGAATAGAACGTATACCTTACCAATATTTATATTAGAAGTAATGTAAAAAATGATTAATTCATTCTCATGTAAAGGAATTATATCGTATACCAAGTCAAATTTATTTTGTCCAAACAGGACGTATATCTAAAGCAAACATATATCGAGTTATGACTATACTTCATTCTTTCCTGATGTCTGATGAACGTCAAGCGACTACTCATGAAAACGCTCGGTATTTAATGACTGTTTTTCAGTGTTAATTCTTTGCCTGATATAGAAAATGTTGTTGGTTTTATTTTTATTCTGATCAGTCCTCTCTCTGACGTTCAATTCTGGATGTTGCATGTTTTGCGTTTTTAGTAATATGCTCTATTGTCTTTGCACCAGGACTAATGTTTTTTAATGAAAGATATAAGTAACCTCGTATAACATCTAGCTCTCATGAATTGAAGGAGAAAACATATCATTTTTGTAATAAATAAATAAAAATAAGTAAGAAATTTATTAGTATTCATATTTAAATAACTAAAGAAGTGCATTTAGATATATTAAAATTTGTTTTATATTACATTTCTTTCATTCTTCTCATATTATATAATATAATTGCAATAATATAATAATAGATATTTCTCTACAAAATATAATAGTTTCAATTATACGATAGCCTTAATTTAAGTTAACTGTGCATTGGTAAAAATTGACCTACAATAATTTAATGGAATAATCATTGGATATTTAAAGTTGAACAACCTTTTGTATAATACTTAGAACCAATACAATCGGTTATTGACCGTTTTTTGCCCGAAGTCAAAATTTCGATTATGTAAATTTTAAAAAGAGACATTCATTAATATATTAACAACATATGACTAATATATTTCAACCGTGAGAATTTTTTTTTGGTTCTAAATTAATTAATGATTTATTATCACTAGTGTTGCATCTTTATGAATTTGATTTAATAATTTAACGTAAAATAATTTTTGATACACAGCCCTTTGCAGTAATGGTAATAATTGTGTTTTTATTAGTTAGTATTTTTTATTGTAGCTGTTTGTTGCAATAAATTTAGTAATAATAATAACATTTATTTCAGCATCAATTACAATAAAGTCATTATAATAGTAATAAAGAAATACAAAGAAAAAATAAATAAAATGTAATGTTATTGTAGCAAAAGGCTATAGATCATAAGTATTTCTATTTTTATAGATATTTTAAGTTTTTATAATTTAAACGAATGCATTGATTACAAATTCAGCTAAAGGTATGCAAAAAAGGTATGTTAAAAAATACACAAATTATATCTATTGAAAACATTTAAATAAAGGTATAAAATATGTGTATTGAATTTAAATATTAAAAATTAAACACATTTGTTTTATTTCTCGTGACAATTCTTTTTGGAGGATAATTGGTGAGAGCATTTCTCAGTAATTCTTTGAGATGCTGGTTAGTTAATACTGATCGGTGTTTGGGTTTCACGAATTTTAAAGTGGAATAAAATGAATCAAATAACTAGGTTATTCCGAATATTGAAGTAATTCGACAAGCAGCCTTTTTTAATTCAGGATACTTCGATTCTGGTACACATTTCAAAATTCAGTAATTGATGTCGACTTATATTTTAATTGTAGAGCTTGATTTTCTTGCATCTCTATTAATTCTAATTACCAAGATGCTTTTTGGGTTATAATTCTATTGGAAATGGAAAACTCGCATTGAATTATGTTAATTTCAAATGGTTTCAGAAAAAATATTGCATGTCTTGAAATCTATTTTGGAATTCCGCCAATATTTCTTCTACTCGTCGAGTATTTCTTGTTTTTAATTCTAGGAAAATGACAAAATATTTTATTAATATCCTTTTGAAAAAGTTGTAATTTAGTTTGAAAACTGAATATACACTGTGAGAGATCAGATCTTATTTTATTTTTCCCCTGCAATTGCAAATTCAGTGTTTGCAAATATTCCATGCCATCAGTCAAAAACATTAAGTCTTGCAACCACTCGTCATCCAATAATTCTGAATAGGTTATTTCCTCTTCTTTTGGAAATGCAGTTATCGGATCAAACAAATCTACAAAACGATGTAATACGTTGTAGCTAGATAATCATCTAACAATGCAAAAGAAATAATTGTCATTTGGAAGATCATCGTCCTTTAATTCTTTTAGGAAATTTTTGAATTGTCGATGACTTTTTTGCATTGGTGCAAATATAATTTACAATGTGTAACACTGTTTTCATAACATCATCATCATACTGAGATCAGTAAATAATCCTTCGGAGACCCGCATGCGGCTCGCGAGCCGCAGGTTGGCTCTCCTTGACCTATATATTTTACAACTTTTAAACCAACTTTTAAAGAGTTTTTACATTAATGATTTACTGTTATTAAACATTAATTGTTTTGAAGTATGACTATTACAGCAAATATTATTAAGTTGTAAGAAAACAAATAGTAATAGTACATACATTTTATTGAATATTTAATACATAAGGCTTCTATCATTCCACACATTATTATATAATAGTAAAGTACAGATATAAGCATTCATAAATGAAAGAGAGAATAGAGTAGCCCAAATATCTACATTTTTATTTATAATTATCATTTAATCTATTGAAACTAAGTACATTTTAATCCAACATCTAATGCTGATGGTTGAACACGAGGCGTATCATCATCATCCTTAAATCCATCTTTTTGGTGATCTGCAAATAATAGGAATAATAGGAAACATATTAGCAAGATCAATATTTACCCGGGGCTTCTCCAAGTGGTCCTTTCTATGGATCGCAGTGTATCGTAGCGGTTGCTGAAACAAAAAGCGCATTTCCCCATTATTCTCTTAAGCTTCTGCCCTTTGGACTTTCATTAAAAAATGAAGTAAAAAGAAAAAGAATTTTAAAAAAACGGACCGTAAACCCAAATAAATGGTCCGTGCGAATTTTATGTTCAAAAAAAATATTTACAGCAAAATCTCGATTATAATATGCACAATTTGTACGCACTTTAGAATCGAAAAAAGTAATATTTAATATTGAAATAGTAAGAAGTTATACATGTTATACTAATTGTTCTTATTGCTTACTGAAAAATTAATAAAAAGTAAAAAAAAGAACATATAAATTTCAGAACAATGAAATATAAAAAGCGGTTTATAGGCTTTCCGAAAATCATGTTTACCCGATTACAAACAGGTGGAATATTTGCGAAGTAAGTGAAACATTGATATATTTTATTCCCTGATTAATTCTGTTTCAAACAGTCCGGACTATTGACATGACATTTGCTATTAAAAGTTTATGCCATTTGAAATAAAAGTTGTCCGGAAGTTCAAGAACATGAGAATACAATAATACAGGACAAACAGATTTAAAAAAATATAGGAATAGCGGCAAAAAGGTCAGTAAAATATAATAATAGGTCCTGAACAAACGACAAATTTGCATAGAATTTAGTAAAAATAATATTAATTAATTTTGTTTGTATAATTTTTATTTATTTTTAATCAGTGTCCTGTTTTTGTTTTGTTCTGATATGTTTTTTCAAATCATGCTGTGTGTAAGAACATGTTCTTGGTTTTCGGAGAACCAAAATACAATTGTTATAAGTTGATAAAATCGATGGACTATCTGCCCAATTTGTGTCTAAAAAATATGTTTTTATTCTATTTTTGCGCTAAATCAAGCAATAAGCTTTGTAGTCGAATCCGTATAATGTTCAAAATTGTACGTTATGCAGTGCTAATTTATGCTTATATAAGAAAGTGGACTCACTTTCGTGGCCGCGACCTAGAAATCGCTGCGATCGTGGCTACACTCGGTCTGCTGCTCGCCCAAAAGAAAATGACATAACAAGTAAATCAGATTAAATAACACACGCATCGAACGGTCTCACCTTGGCGAAGGATGTTGACCATTGAAAGAAGGCCTACAAAAGAAGATAAAAATGAGTAGAAGAAATTGGATCCGTGCTACATTATTATTATATATATTATTATTTTTTGTTGGCCGTACCTGGGTGGAGGAGGTATTAAACCAATCGTTGAATCCCTGATACCGGATCCGATGATTGCGTGTAGTCGAAGAGATTGCAACCAAGTGAAACGATCATGAATGAGTCGGCCGCAAATTCGGATTGCGTAATGCGATCGCACATGCAGATCGTGGATTACATTAAAGTAAAATGGATCGTATATTTACCTGGGACTCGCCCATGGTGAACTTTCTTCAGCGATTTGGTCGACCGATTGAGGCGAGCTAATATGAGAGAGAAAAGAGAGAAAAAAAAAGTTAGAACATAAATATGCACATGAAGAGTAGAGTAGAAAGGATGTAGACATCAATATTAATCGTTACACATTCGAAAAACGATCACACTTAAACACGCCTTAAAATTCAAGACGCGGCATCAAACTGGAGTTGCATAATAAACAGGAATAATAACGTTGATTCGTCGTTTTATTTTTATACTTTTGTTAAAAAAAATATTAATTGCTTTCAATTAATACTATTAGCGAATTGCATAAAAAAATATTACACTACATTGGAAAGTCAATTAAAAATAAATTATTTAATGATTAAAACTAAATCACAATAAATGGTTTCTTACTACAAATTTCTTGAAACAAAAATGTGCTTTAAATTTTAAAATTAAATTTTATCTATGATAAGAAAACATATTTTGTAAAATAATTTGACAAAACAATACAATACACTTAATATAATTTCTATCAATTTATGATTTAAGAACATTACAAATGTTTCTTATCAAAGTAATCAATATAATTTAATATATTTTATAAAAGTGTAATAATTCCATAAAATCTTAAAATTAATGTACACTAATGATTTTTTTAAAATATTGTTAGTAGAAAAAAAATCAGTATATTCTGTAAAAATGATACTTATTGTAATATTAAAATAGATCAAAACATTTTGTAGCATACATTAGTACGAATTTAAATTAAAAAAGTCATCAAACTGAAATTTATAATGCTTGGTTCCTTTTACAGCTACATTTTACAGTAAACCATTTCTTTTAATAAACACTTGATTAAAGCAAATACTGATTGATGCTAAATAACTCACTCTTAGGATTTTTGTGATTTAAATATTATTTTTAATATAAATTAATGTTTATTCTATAAACTATAAAAATGAATAATTATATAAATTTACATTAATATTTTATTTCGTAATTTTAACTAGCTCTTTGGCTTTAATTGTATTTATAAATATTATGTTACACAATTTTAGTACATAATTGTTACATTTATCGTATTATTCGCCGCAAGTATTAAGTTTGCCCAACGCAAATTGCTGTGCGGTTTTGTAGACTAATAATCCTCAAACTCTGTATAGGTTATCTAAAACCATCCATATCTATTATTTGATACTCGAAATTAGAAGTTAAATGTTATTTGATTAGATATCTTTATTTCAGTGGCGTAGCTAAAATTTATTTATCTAACAACTTGGCCCTACAATAATGAGTCCTTTAACATTATTCATGATATTCAGTCGTTATATCACTGCTTTATTGGCAAACTGTAAATATCTCATCTACCATTTTCTTTCAAATATCTTTACTAAATTTAAATTTATATAATTATTTTTTTTATATTTTTATCAAACATATTTTTCTTACGTTTCATTACTAATCATGAGCAAATTAATTTTACTATTTGTTGCAGTTGCGAATACAACGAAAATTATTCAAATTATATACTCTAATTTTAACGAACAAATTTATGTGGTAAATTAAAAATATTATAAATAATACAAAATGTAAATTTATATATTTTGGACAGAAAATCTTTGGTCAATAGTCCTTTTTCACAAAGTATGTTCAATAGACTTATTTAATAATAATCAAATATTTTATTATTTTACATTTTTTGTGATTTTTATTTTATTATTTATTGTACATTTCATTATTGAAAGATTTTTTTGAGTACTAATCTACAACTGCAACTTATAACATTATGAGATATTTAAAATCATAAATCAACATTTTCTGGTAAAATTTAGAAGAATTAAATATTTAATTTATTAATTTCATTTCAATAATTAATAAATATTTTCAAAGTCTACATATAAAAACTAGTATTTTTTTAGAAAGACTATTATAATAAATATTTCTATAGGAACTATAAATTAAAAAATGGAATATTTTATTGTTAAATATTAAATTATATGGGAACATTCATTCAATGTAACAGTGGCAAAAGGATGTATTAATCTCTTATACAAAAAAAAAAACAATTTACAAAAAAATAATCGTTGGAACTGTTGGAAACGTTTATTAAAATGTTTTGTAATTATTGTTTTCAATATGTATTTTTTAATTAATAAAATTTTATTAACGTAACTTGGGCCAAAGACCATAGTTCATAGTTCGAAAATAGTATGATATATAATAAATATAAATTTAAGTTGTAAGCTGCACTGTTATTAAAAGATATAATCTTAAGGTGTGGTTTTAATGTTTCGTTGTATATACATTTTGCAACATGGGTATGATGACTAAACTCATGGATGGGTGTTGTATTTTATATAGTGAGAAATTTATTATATTCGTTGTGATTGATGGCTTCTTTCTGATTTCTTTCCTTATTTTTTATTACAATAATCTCTAATAATTAGGAAAGTTAGATTCAATCTATATAAATAATTCGAGGTGACGTTATAAAGTTGTATTTTTTTATTAGTTAATTGTATGCATTGTGCAAATGTGTCTAGTAATAATTATTCTAGTCTCCGTCATCTCCAATCTATTGTATAACCTATTGTTCTGACTTGGCAAAGTATATTGTCACCCATCCAAATAGTATTCATAAGTTTTGCTTAGATGTGATATAAAATGAGAATTATATAAGGACCCAATTCATGTTTTATTATAATAATATGAAAAAAAAGTAATAATTACAAAATTGAAAGTTAATTAAATGTTTTAAATAAGCCAATAAAAGCAACTTATCACAAGAAACTATTTGTAAAATAATACTCATAAAATGTCGAATTCTAAGTTAGTATGTTTTTTATGTGTTATTTAATTTAAACAGTATTTTTTTATGATATAACAAGTTAAAGTTAATTTATTATATTCAATTCACATCTACCCCGGTTTTTTTAGTAAAACTTAGAACAACAGAGCTTAATCATATATAAATTACTGTAAATTTTGATTTAATAATTTTGTTAAATAAATATTTCTTATTACATAGTTCAATAGGTACCAGATATATATTCATTTTTTTATATTCTGTTCGTTAAAATAATTTTGTTATAAAGGTTTTTCATTTGTTAAAGTTTATACTACAATTATTACCTGTGTTGAGAAGGAATACTAGAATGTGTTGGATGTACGTCATCCCTACTTTGTTCTCTTGGACTGCTATTCCTGCAAACAATAATTCTCAGATGTGCATAATTGCAATTAACTAAGTTTACTTACGAGCTTTCAATTATTGATTTGAGACTATCGCTTCTGACCTTGTAGTGTTGAATCAACCGTCTCGCAATTGGGACCATACAAATCATGGAAAATATACAACAGAAGCATGAGAATGAGAGAGCATTCTGTGAAAATAATGAAAAGATTTTTATGTTATTACTGTAGTAAATAGTAATAACAAAATTAGTTGCAACAACAACTATAATGTATAAATGATGAAATACAAATGAAAAATTTAAAAAAATGCTTCAGGTCTTCCTGACTTAGTATTGTTAAATTATATAATTCGATATTATATAGAATATATAGGTATTCTAAAAATTAGTTTAAATTATCTGACAACGAACTTTAACTTATTTATATTGTCTAGCTCTGGAACTATATCTTTCAGAGCAATGCTCTAAGTCATGTCAGTATGCCCAATTCTAAAAAAATATATAAATAATCTTCATGATTTTGTATACATAACTGATTGATATGCTTTGCTATTTATTTTACGGGTATCAATAAGGTGTAGTAGTAAGATCTCTAGATTCAAAATTAGCGCTTTTTTGTTTTGTATAAATTTGACAGACCTAAAAAATTATTTACGACGACTGTTGATCTTTCGATTAGTAATGGTTCACGAAGTAAATAAAAATAAATAACAAGAATGAAAATATTATTAGTGGTTAAGTTAATTACCAACGGGTCAATCAGCTCGGGGCAGAGGCAGCTCCGTGCCGAGACGAAGATGGCCCAAAGCGGTTTCGTTCTCGCCACTTTCCTTTCAATTTCGAAATGCACATGAGATCTGAACTGGTCCAAATAGTCGATCAAATGGTTCGAGTAGTTGTAAATAACCTGCGAAATGTAAAATCCTAATTTTGAAAACGAGCAGCGATTTAATTGCGTCTAGTGTCGGTGGGGGCGGTGAGAGTGCTGCATTAATTTTTGTATCCTCGGGGGATGCTCATTTAATTCGGCCCAATTAGCACGTACCTTTTCGGCAATTCTATTCCCGTCTACATTAACCGCACCGGCGAACTGCCTGAGCTTCCCCAAAACGAGCTCCGTTTTCTCGCGCAATGGAACCAAGACAACCTCCAATGCGGTCACATCATACAGAATGTTCTCCTTGAATTGGCTCATTATCTTGTACTCGTTATTCACGACGTCCCTCAGCTTGAAAATGAACTTCTCCAAGCGGTTTGCGGTTCGGGTATCAATAATTTGCTTTGCCACGGCATAAGCTTGATCCATTAAACCGTTCAGGTCCTTAATTGTGACAGGCGATAATATCTTTGTCCTGTAATTAGTGAGATTCACTCTCGTCGCGGCGACCAAATCCTTCAGATTTGACTCTTGTCCGAACGTGAAAATGTTTGCTGTTCTCTGAGTAAGCCTGAACTTATTTATAGTCGTATTCAAATCCGACCATTTCTCGAAGTCTATTAGTTCGAAGAGGTTTATTTTATTTCCCAATTTAAAAGTGGAATATGTATCTGCATTTCTCTCTATTTTCCTAAGAAAGTAAAGTTTCCTTCAATTATTCATAAAGTTATACAATATTACAGTTTTATCTTTTGTCGTCTTCTTTATCAATTTAATAAAATAAATGATATGTATATCGAATTGTAAGTTATGTTATTCAATAGTTTATATATACAATATACTATAATATTATACTAGATTTATTTACTTATTAGTTTTGAAATACTACAATTTGTAGATATTTCTTGTCTTTATAATCGTTTATTAAAAAGAAAACTACAATAGTAATAAGATATTTTATAGTTAATTAAATAATGGTTTTCTATTTTGTTGTTTACAGAGGACTGATTCTATTCTTTTATAAAGTAAAGCTAGAAAATTATGAAACGAATATAACGTTAAGTAGTTGTATTTATCGATTTTGCTTTTTAATTAATTGCTATTCAATAATTCTATAACTATTAAAAAACTGAAATTTTATACAAATTTTAATTATTTTACATAAATTTATTTAAGATAATATATACTTTACAATGTAGAGTATCAAAAACAGCAGTTAATTTCTTTAATTTGTAGAAATTAAAACCATTTTTTTAAACTTTTTTTTTTAATTAAATAATATTTTTGATACTTCTTAGAGCCCAATTATGAATTATTAGTCGCAATGAATTTCGTGCAACTCATTATTTTCTATGAACGTAACCACCGTCTTAGATTAGTAATACCAATAGCATATTTTTAATAACGTACCTCAATATATCCATTGTTCGGAGAGATTCGTTCGTGCTTAAGATTTTTTTGAAATATCCTCCATCGCTGTATAATAAGCCTTCGTCGTCGAGTATTTCCGAGAGAGTTATGTAATTGGGGTCGTAGAGTGGGTTGCATATGAAATTTGTGCCGTGGACAGCGAACAGAAAGGAGGCGGCTGCAATGACCAGAAGCAAAAGGGATACGAATGAGGCGAGAGATAAGCCCAGAATTAAATACGGGATTATTGTTTTATGTGGACTTTCGCATCCTGAAGGTGCTCCACATATGAGGAATATCCACGTGATGAATGTGAACATTGCAATACCTGGGGAAATACAAAGAACACTTTAATTATTCTATTTTATGTATATTAATGATTAGATATGACCGATATAATTAGATGGAAAATAATTATTGATTAGAAACACAGAACAATACGTTACCGTATTAGTATTTTTAAAATAATATTCTAACTTTTATTACTTTTTTGTTCATAATAATAATCAATAATAACATATTATTTACTGGCCAGCAAGTCTACAATACAAATAATAATTCTAAATAAATATGAAGACATAATTCTAGATATATAAAGAAATAGACAATTCTATAATGAAACTAAAATAGTTCTTTAATAAGAAGTACAAGGGAAAAGAAAAGAAAACACAAAAATAGCCTCTCATCTTTCCCAGAGACTATTTTTTCCCAGAGAATATAATTATAGGATATTAATATTTAGAAAGGTTTATTGGATTTCGAGGGATACCAAATTTGCAGAGAGAGGATAAATTGGAATATTTTTAGAAATTTATGAGAAAGTGAGAGGTATCTATCGAGGACTGGAACAATTTAGGTTTTTGAATACAATAGGTCATAATAATAATTATTATTTTTATTGTAACAGTTACAAAAATATACAAACAAAAGGTAAAATAATTCAATATAGTATAACAATAATATGGAAACTAAGTCAAATGTTACAAAGGGCTATCGACATTAAAACAATATTTTTTCTTCATACTCCAAATTAATATTTTGTATATCCCAATTAATAAGCTTAGTTAACTTAATAGTATCTGTTTATTTTTCTTTAATTGTGTTAAGTTATTAAAGAAGACCTCTGCTTGACAATATTCAATTATGTATTTCTATAGTATTCCCCGTTTTCAAATAAAGATGTTTTAAGTTTAACGATATTATAGATATTATTTACTTCAATTTATGTTAATGAAATAAATAATTATATGAAATTAGATATTTTTTTCTTCTTAGGTTAATACCCCTATATATAACAATTATATTTTTTAGAATAATTTAATTTCTATTGTTACTGTATTATTATGTTTGTGACTATAAATATTATTATTATTTTTTTGTATTTATTTTTGGGAAATTTTTGGATCTTCTCAAGATATTTGAAATAAAACACACCTTTATAAGATGATTTTTTTATGTTATATTAAATTCTGATGCTGTGAACAATTTTGTATATAAATGACCTCGAAGAAATTATATTATAATATCATCTTTTATATTATAATTATTATCGAAGGCTTTAGTCTTTAGTCCTTTCATATTTTACGACAAAAAATTTGAACTACAATACATTTCAATATTATTCTTTATAAAGAATGCTAGTGGTCCTTGTTACTAAAAGATAACAACATTTCAATATATTATCTACATTGCAATTGATATGTGCTAATACACAATTTGTATACAAATAAATTTACTTGAATTATCCTTACATAAACTACTAAATGTATGAGTCATCAATTATTTAACGCCCTTCAAAAATCTTTCTGCCCTTCAAATATGAATATTTGTAAAATGTTAATTTTGATATGTATATTTTAATTTCTTTTTAATATCTACAAATAAATATTCTTTACATTAATACGAATACTTAAAAACTATTTTGAACCGAATTAGGTCGATAACACCATTGGTTTAAAAACCAATACAAAAGCGTACTTGAAAAATTGTAAATATTTTGAATACATTTTTTTTAATTCAATATTTTTTATTACGTTATGTATTTGTTTAAAAATAAAACTAATAAAAAACAAACGGGAGTCAATTTCGATTATAGATTTATGTTTGTGGAATCACTTTCAGTGTTTGGATTCCCGCGCTTATGTCTATATTTTTGTAAAAGGGCGGTACGTGGTGTATGAGGTCAAAGATAACTTACCAAGCACCACAAGATATCGCCACACGTCCCCAGAGGCAACTTCTTCGAGCGTTGGGACAATTTTCCTGCTCGTGGTTTTTATGCTCGATATCATGGACCTAGATAAGTCTCCCAGTATCCTTAAAGCTTTATAGATTTTTATTCTATGTCTGCGAAGAAGTTTGCGAATTTCTGCAAAGAAATAAATCATATATTATCGGTACATTTTATACAAATTTTTCTATGTAAAATATTTAATCTATTTAATTAATCATTTCAATGGATTTTATTTCAAATTTATTGATTTTGTATACTTTTACTGTATTTTTTTTTATGGTTTTACTTGAATTTTATCATAATCCATGTATTATAAAGATTATTAGCTGTTTAGCAAAAATACGTCCTTTTATATAATACATTGAGTTAGAAAGAAATTATTAATTAACAACATTATCAGGCGTTTTTGTAGGCGTTTTTTGTTTGTTAATAAAAATTGATGGACAGAAATACTTATAGCCTTTTGTAGTAATAGCATTTTTAATATGATTTTATTTTAAATTGCCTGATAATTATAAAGATATTCAATACAAAAAATATTGTTAATAATTTTGTTCATTTATTAATTTGTTAACACTATAAACATTTAAGTATAGGAATTTGACATACTTTTTTTCTATAGATTTTATAATATATTTCGTGTATTTTTATAATCAGACTCTAAAAATGAAATTGAAACTTTAGACCAGCAAAAAACTATTATTTATTGATTGAAATTCAATAATTTATTAAGTATTATATAAATTTATGAAAATTAATTAAGCTTTAATTGAGTTTCAATAAGAAATCCAAGCAAAACTATTAGCTATGCATATGATGTTTTTATTTGTTGATGTTATTGTTTCGGGAATAAAGCGGCTTTATTCGCTTAAGTGAATAAGGTTATTATAATTTAACGGGTACAGTTTACGTAACGAGGTGAAATTATCTTTCTACCCCTGTAGATTCCTGCAATTTTGCTACAGTTTCCGGACGAAGCGGTCGCTTCGGCTTTATCATATTTGCAGCAATTCCAAACATGCAACCCCTCCGAGTACCACATATTTTACATACTCATCCAAAATTATGCTCATTTATCGAAGTGTTCATACTTGATACGATAAGTATGATAAATCAGATTGCAACAATTGAAAGATCATTATTCTGTTTATTCTGTTGAATGTACAAATAAACTACATAAAAAGATAATTATTATATTATAAAAATAATATCTTTTATGAATAATAAATAATTTGTACTGATTATTTAGATAAAAAATAGATTGTTTTTTAATTGTTTGTTTAAAAGTTATAAAAAATGATTGTTATTATTATTATTATATCAGTTACAGAAATACATAAAAAATCAGAATATATTAATAATAGTAAATTTAAAAAATCTACTCTTTGTAGTACTCGATGTTTCTTTAATTCATCTTTTATCCAAATAAACACATATTTTAATATTCAATGTACATTTTGTAATAGTTTTTAGGAAAAAAGTACTTTATAATGTAAAAAATATGCATCAAGAAAATATATGTGTCTATGAATGGACAAATTATGTATTTACATAATAAATAAATTATACAATAATTATATTGATTTCAAAACGTCTTATGACTCCACTAAACGACCCACCCTGCTTGAAATACTGAAATAACTGGGACTGGACTGGACTCGATAAAACAAGAGCATATTTAGAGCAACAGACACTTATGAAGCAGAGGAATCAAGTAGTATTGAAAGAATTATGTTTAACTAAACATAGACATCTCATATCCCATCCCATAACTAGACCATCACGGTCAAGTGTACTTGTCAAGTGGTCTAATCTTGGGACAAGATGTGGTACGTCTATGTCTAGTTAGATTATATTCTTTCTTAATTACTTGATTCATCTACTTCCTAATGGTCTGTTGCTCGGAATATGCTCTCCTATTCTGTCTCTCTTTTCATAAGTTTCATAATATCGGAGAGCATATTTGGAGCAACAGACACTTATGTAGCAGAGGAATCAAGTAGCATAGAAAGAATTCTGTCTAACTAAATATAAACATCTCATATCCCATCCCATAACTAGACCATCAAGGTCAAGTGTACTTGTCTAGTGGTCTTATCTTGCGAAAAGATGTGGTACGTCTATGTTTAGTTATATTGAATTCTTTCTTAACTACTTGATTCATCTACTTCCTAATGGTCTGTTGCTCGGAATATGCTCTCCTATACTGACACACTTTTCATAAGTTTCATAATATCGGAGAGCATATTTAGAGTAACAGACACTTATGAAGCAGAGGAGTCAAGTAGTATAAAAATAGTTAAATTGAATTCTTTCTTAACTACTAGATTCATCTACTTCCTAATGGTCTGTTGCTCGGAATATGCTCTCCTATTCTGTCTCACTTTTCATAAGTTTCAGTTAAGTCCACAAATAAATATTAAGTTAATATTTACAAAAGTGTGTTGTTATGCGCATGTGCAAATTTTCGAGCAGGTATAAAATAAGGTTAAAGAAAAGGACCAGATCTAAACCGACGTCCTACCAGTTCTTGCTTTGGCTTCAAACGAGTAACATCTCGTTACAAAATATTAAAT
>JAFMTC010000698.1:317289-368604 GCA_018845635.1 Nicrophorus orbicollis | reverse complement strand
ATTTAATATTTTGTAACGAGATGTTACTCGTTTGAAGCCAAAGCAAGAACTGGTAGGACGTCGGTTTAGATCTGGTCCTTTTCTTTAACCTTTTATTTTATACCTGCTCGAAAATTTGCACATGCGCATAACAACACACTTTTGGAAATATTAACTTAATATTTATTTGTGGACTTAACTGAAACTTATGAAAAGTGAGACAGAATAGGAGAGCATATTCCGAGCAACAGACCATTCGGAAGTAGATGAATCTAGTAGTTAAGAAAGAATTCAATCTAACTATTTTTATACTACTTGATTCCTCTGCTTCATAAGTGTCTGTTGCTCTAAATATGCTCTCCGATATTATGAAACTTACTTGAATAAACTCGGTTCGACATCTTCCACTAATAAATTTAATAATTTGTAACGAGATGTTACTCATTTGAAGTCAAAGCAAGAACTGGTAGGACGTCGGTTTAGATCCGATCCTTTTCTATATCCTTATTTTATACCTGCTCGAAAATTTGCACATGCGCATAACAACACACTTTCGGAAATAATAACTTAATATTTATTTGTGGACGATGTTTCTACAGTCGTGAAATGGATTATGAAAATTCTATACTGATCCCCTTTTTACATGGAGATCTGAATCCTGAAAGGCCAGGATGAAAGAGAATTTTCAATGAACAAGCAATACTGGTTTTATGTAGTAATAAAATAATTATATAAATTAGTTTGAAACTGTACTAATCGAGAAACCAAATGTGTAACAAAATTAAGTGCATCAAAAGAGTCTTGAATGTACAAAAAAAATAAAATTTATGTATAAATAACAATATTGTGAACAGATTTTTAACAATTTATTTTTATTTATAATTAGTAGTTATATTTATTTGTAATAAAATAGAAGTATCTAAAATATTATAGCATTGCCTATATTACGTGGTAATTATACGGAATTAACGATCAGGGTATTAATTAAATGTTGAGAATAATCCATTAACATTAATTGGTATCCAATAGATGATGAAGAAAATCTGCAGATCATAGTAATCATTAATGTGATTCCATTTTGATATACAATAATGGTACATTTTAATGCGATCATTCCCAAAAAAAATCTACTGACCCAATTAATCGGTTTAATTAGTAGAAGTATCATTTAGCGAAAGGGCATATAGTGGACACGATGGGTTCGTCTGTGTTAGTGTATATGTGTATGTACGTTAGTGTGTATATGTATGTGTACATTAGAGGGATTCGTATAGGATCCACCGGAATCAATTGGAATTGAAATTGATTTCGTTGGAAGAGTGAGATGAGAAGGATATACATTGAGAGCGACAGAGAGAAAGAGCGAGAATTCGGTGGCGAAGCGAAATGAAATTAACGTTTCGATTTATTTATTAACGCGCCGTGGCCAATATCTCCTATACCGATGAAATTGGATCTACTTCTTCCCTTTCAGGCCGAAACACCTCGAACAGCGTCATATCGTCTGTACTTCTACTGCCTTAAGAGAAATTCAATTCAATTATCTTTAATGTGAATGCAGTTTGTATGCGCTGATTACATTATAATTAGCGGAATTGCACTCAAGTCGAGCGCAAATAATTATCAGGGCATTTACAAAGCAAAGCAAAGCCAAGAATGCACTCAGCCTGGAAGTTTTGCACGAAATATGATTACGGATTCATTAAATTCTTTAGCAGGCGCTGGTGCATCTTCATAATAAGTTGAATGCAACGGAAAGTTGTTTCTGGAATTGCGAATGCGATGTTTAATCATTAAAACACTTAACGTTTATGTATACATTAGGGAAGTGTTTTAATTTATTGATTTAAAATGCTGTTTTATTAATTAATCATACTTTTTATATACAATTTTAGTTGTTTGTAAATCATTTCATATAAGATTATAAAGTTTGTTCTAAGTACTGTAATACCTCGTATAGTATGAGTAATCGGTTGCGTCAATATCTTGACTATTTGACACTAGAGTTATTAAGAAACTAAATAAAATACAATGAACCGGACAAAATGAGACTTTAGTATTTAAATTTAAATAAACGATCATTAACGAATAAAAACCACTTATTGGTTTTATATAATATGGAGAAACTTGTATTGCACGCTTTTATTAATTTACTGAAAGTTTATATAATATGAATATTTATAATTAATTAAGACACAAAATAATATTATATGTTACAATCTATGAAATTTCATACAGCGAATTTATATTAATTTAATGAACTTTTTTTATTTTTAGCTACTAAAGTAAATCTAATCATTCAGCTATTTTAAATGTCTGTTATTTAATAGTTTCTTTCATGAATTTATCAAATATTATCATCAATATTAATTTTAGAAACTACGTTTTAAAGTTATTATTGAGGATAAAGTTTACGTAACAAAGGGAATTTATTTTGTATCCTCATCGATTCTTGCCATATTTTCGATATTTCTTCATAATTGAGGTAGCCAGATTTTGATAAATTTTGAAATAGTGATATGTAGTATTTTCTTTATTAAACTGTAAAAACAAGAAAATCATTGGATGAAAACTGTAGAAAACATGGATCAGAAAAGAGACAGTCACCAAGCTTGGAGACTTTTGAAACACCTAAGCAATGATCCGACTAAGACCACATAATATCAAATCATAATATCACAGCTAACCAAATAGCACATAAGTTACTGATGCACGGCAATGCGAACAATCACAAAAAAAAACGAAATTACCTCACATCATCATTCAGAATGGAAGAATTACAGAATGCTATCAAATGGAGTAAAAATGGAAAATCAGTTGGTTTGGATGATATACAATTTTAGACAAACGGTTTAAGAATAAAGCAATGGATTCTTCAATTTGTCAACAACAGGGCGAGCAGAAGCCAAATTCCAAAGATATAGGGAAGGAGTTGAATGATTGTTTTACTAAAACCTGGCAAAGAAGGAAATAATACAAAGAATTTTAGACCACTTGCACCTTTATAAACTGGAAAAAAACTGGAAATATTGATTTTAAATCTCTTATTACCTATAATTGACCCCTTACTTATACCTTAGCAATCTGGATTTCGTCATGGTAAAAGCTGTACTGGATAATTGCTAAATCTCAAACAGTTTATAGAGTATGGTTTTGAAACTTGTAAGATGATAAGAGTGGTATTTGTCAACTTATCACCGGCGTATGATACTGTCAACCATCAGCTACTATTATATAGAATATTTGCCAAAATATCCCCAAAATAAAATTCTAAATATAAATAATAATAACTGAAATAAGGTAATTTAAAATAAATAAAAATACTCAATTTGAAATAAACAAAATATGAATAAAAATAATAATAGAAATTCTGGCCAAAGGGCTATCGATCATTTGTCTTTCTGATAATTATGCCATATTATTCCCCAATAAAAATATTTTATGCAAAAATTATGAAAATAAATTATTATAGTATTAAATATCAACAAGTTTTCTTATTTTTTTTTGTCAGACATTGTAAATATATCGTACTGTCTTTTTGGAAAATTCATTTTTCTGTCTATCATTTATAGTTATAATGGACCGAAAAATAAACTGGTTACAATAATGGGTAATATATATAAAATATTCAAACACATTTTTATATAAATGAAAATATAAATAAGTATGTAATTATAAAAATGCATATAACAATGTATAAGTTGAGAAAGAAGAAAATTAAAGCGGTTGAAAATGCGCGGTCGATTCAAGATAGTACCTATGTAGTGCAAAATATGGTAATTCTAAGGATACTGGTAATACGAAGAGAGCGGACGGGAGACAGAAAAAAGAAATACAAGAGAAGACGTATGCATGGAATAACTTGGAGTACAAAGTCACTTACATATTTAGTAGAGGAATAATATAAGATAGTATATTCCTGAAGATATGCATACAATCAATACATATTTTAAAACTATTTCAGTTTTTATAATAATATAATATATACATTATTAAAAAAAACAATATAATATTGTAAATACAAATAATAGGAACAGAAATAATTAAAAATGCTAATAATTCACGTAATTGATTAGATTTCTTATATATTAGTCAAATAATAAATGGTAGTACTTAAATTTATGAATAGCAAATACGATGAATACTACTACTAATTATTGATAACATGTAATTAGAAATCCGCGTTACTAAACACTCATTATTAAATGGAAATCAGATTAATTCACTTTATATTTATTAATTCTTTATGTAAATAAAAATAGACAATTTTCATATCAATCCAATCTAGTCTGTTATTTTTTTCTAAATATTTTTGTCTACCAATGAAAAACATCAATTCCATCAAGTTTAGATTCTAAACTATATTTCTAGTATATTTTTTAAATTAATTACGTATTTTTTACTTAGTATCAGAAGAGTATGCTTTCCTTATTGATTTTGAACATTTATTTTATTTGTTACTTAATGGTTTAAAGAGAAAAAATATTAATATTAATTTATATTTTGTGAATAGTACTAAGTTTGCATAGTATTGTCTGATGTCAATTTCCGTAATTTTATAATCGAAACAAGTCTTTTTAAATTTATTTTGGTTTGTATTGTTTATTTGTATATTTTAACATTATTAATTTCTACTGCAATCTCATTATAAGATCTTTGTTGTATCATTTTACATCTACAAACTTATTTTATTATATACAATATTACAATTAAATACGAAAGCATTTACAAATATTGTATTCAAGGGAAGAAAGACCTATGATCTATAGCCCTTTGCAGCAATAGTATTGTATTTTCTTTGTTATAATTGTTGCAAAGTACAGTGGTACCTCGATATACGAGTGCCCTAATATACGAGCAATATTTGAGATACGAGGAATCGTATACTACACCTCTGCACACGACACTAACAGTTTCTCCCACCTCAGACTAAATCTTTGAGATACGAGCAATTTGACATACGAGCAAGGTTACGAAACGAATTAAACTCGTATGGCGTGGTACTACTGTATTTGATATTTATATCTTTTTGTATCTTTATTACTATTAAATTAAGTTTATATTTTTTGTAGTTGTTGTTGCAATAAATGTTATTATTATTGTAATCTTAATTTTAGAGTTTTACTGACCTCTAATATTAGTTTCTGATGTAAAAAACTATAAATCAAAATTTCAAATCATATATCATAATTTGTACAAACAAAAATAATTGGTTTACGAATAAAGGAAATACCTATTACGTATTAGATGATAAATGTAGCTTCATCGGTAATAACCATTTGCAGCAGACACACAAAAATGATAGGTATATATCGATAAACTACGATACACTTTTAATTAATTAAGTTCATAGAGCTTTTGTGGGCGCTTTTGTTAATGAAAGAGAAAAAGATCCGCCAATCAGGGCGAGTCAAAAAAATATCAATCAATCTCTTTAATGAACGGGAGATAGATTTTTTTCCCGTGCGGAGATTCTTCCCGTTTTTTGCGTTACTTCTTTTATATCATTCGTTCTCGGTTCCCTCGCTTATTGAGGTTGCGGCGCGGAATTTAAAATCTATTTAACGGATCCGTTTCATTCCGAAAGACTTTCTTTGATTGGAAATAGGAAAAAAATGGAACGTAAAGCAAATTTATACTTTGCTACAATTTATGTTATGTCCATTAATAACTAGGTCAGTTGCTTCAATTCAATGGTAGTTGGTTCTATGAATCACATATTGATGCATAAAATTATCTTTAATTTAATTTTAAATATAATTAAATCATTCTTAATTAACCAGTTTTCTGTTAGAAATGTATTTGAAAACTTTAAAAAAATGTATTTTACTTGTTGATGAATGCGATTCTCATAGTTACATTTGAAATTATATTATGGTTTATATTATTATTATTTTATGATATTCGTATAGAAAAATAATATGTTTTCGTATGACACTTGCCTTCTCGAATTACACTTGCAGTGATATCATTGTTATTCATGACATTAACCTCAAGTAATTCGTCTAAATCGTTTTAGGTATATGTTTCAAAACCTTCCCCACCAATTTCATGTGCTAAAGAAATTATTTCAGCTAAAACTGTCGATGTTTGGTTAGTTTCTTTGAATTTTAACGTGTCAAAATGGCATAAAATAGTTATTTAAAAAAATGCTTCTTGAAATAAAACCACAGAAAAAGAGGACCGATTGTATATACTAATACATGTCATTATTTTTTGTATTAGTTTATGTTTTCCTAGTAAATAATTCTATTGATTTTTTAGTGCTTGTTTTATATTATAATATAAATGTGTTTCTTTGAAACCATTACTAATTCTATAATACATTTCTGGGTATTATATTACAATTGATTGATGGATTTTGATGGAGACTTTATAAATAAAAACTAAGTGCGGGTGGTCGATGTAAACTAATCGGAGTTTCTAGACGGCATTTCTGCTGAGAAAATCGATAATCACCGAAAGGAAGTAATAAACGGCTAACCTTCTGCTACTGAAAATAACTGAGCCGGAAAACGGTTGTAAGAAACAGATGTTGCAGTATTAACTTGAATCAATTGGTATTATCAATGGCACCTTTATATCATTATTATAACTTTTTATGTACGTTTTTACGCAATTTTTTAAATACTTCTTTAATACTTGGACAAAATAAATTATATAACCTAAACGTGAGTACATGTTACGTGAAAATTATAATACTTGCAATGTAACGTGTACAAAAATTAATGAGTGCTGTGATTATGGAAATGACGAATGCTATATAAATAATTTTTGAAGTAATTAAAAGTAGAACATCATGTTTTAACGATCCCCCTGTTACGTATTTGCGAGTGTACTTTTTTTTTATATTCTGGAGCTGCAAAACTCTATCTAATATGTTCGGCATATGAACGTTAAAAATACGCGAAAACGAAAAGGGAGAAGTGTAAATAGAGAAAATAAAAACGACCCAGATGTGTCGCTTATTTGGGTCACGTAGATTAAATGTGAATTAACATATCAATCAAGCGGTGAATCAAATGGGGCGCATCGAAATGTCCCAACAGTACTTTACTCACCCTCCGTCTGAGGGGCCGTGTCTTCGGCCACCCTTCCGGGAACTGCCTTATAGTTCATTTCCGCTTCCTGTAGGTTCTTGTTCAGCTCAAAGTTCGTCGAAACGCCCGCAAGGTATTTTAATTTCGCATCTGAAGATACCTAGAAATTAAAAATGAATTTACACAATATAAATCATATTTAAATTAAAGTATACTTAAGGATTATCCTGTAGATTACTTTAGTAAATAAATTTACTAAAACTACTTTTTTATTTACATGCATCTACTTGTATAATATTATATAATAATTTAATGTAAAATTTAACAAAATTGATAAAGTCTGAACTAAAGTTTTATAAAATTTTATAATTCGTAATCAATAAAAAAAGAATAATAAACGTTAATAGTTTACCGAAGTTTTTTGACAATAAACAATTGTAATTTTCTATTTAAAGATTTGCAACAAATACGATAATGCATGACAAAAAGTCATATTGTCTATAGCTATTTGTAGCTATTTTGTATATCTTCTTTTTTCTTGCATTGAATTTATTATCTGTAGTTGGTGTTGCAATAAATATTATATTTACTTGAATACCTTCAGATATAATATAAATTAATAATTACAATACAATTAGATTATGACTATTATTATATACATTATGAAATAAAAAATATATACTATATCTATATCTTATATTTATAAATTCAACAGTAAATAACAAAAATAAATTATAATATACAGTGAAGTCTTCATTCGTGTCGATTATTACTCTGTCTTCACTTCATTAATTTATTCGTTTACACTCAATCCGGAATATTGTAGAAATAGATTTCCCGATGAGGTCAAGAATGTCTTCTTCCTTCACACTTCCTCATTTATACAGGAATTTCAATACTTATTTAAATACAGTTTACATTTTTGTTAGGGCGAATAGACTTAGCTCGCAATCAAAGGGCTATCGACCTAAGTCTATCCGCCCTAACAAATATGTTTTATTATGTGGATTATCGTTATTTAGATTGGTTTTTAAATGTGTTAAAATACTTTATTTTACAAATTCAAATTTATGTCCAAAAAAAAAAAAAATTCAAAATAAAAAAGTTTGAGAGGATTATTGAAGTAAAATTTAATAGGGTAATAAATTAGCTAAATAAATTAGACTTAGAGCATGTTATTATACAGGAATTATAATTGTTTAGAACTTTCTTAATATTTTTAAGAAAAATACTACTACAGGACAGAATTTCTTTTGTACTTTTTCATTTTTATTGTATTGAGTTTATTTTTTGTAGTTATTATAATAACTGTTATTATTAATATTAATACTATTTTATTTGTCAGTTATTGTTTTTATTCTCAATAATTCGCATAAATTAATCGACCTTTTTTTACCCCTATATTCTTTAATTTCGGAATATATACCAAATAATATAAGTCTGTTAATACGAAGAAGGAAATTATTTGCTTTCAAAATATTAATGAAATCTGATCTGAAAATAATTGGTAATACCAATAGAATAGTTATGAAAGCTTTCAAATGTTACTAAATTTATTGAAGTAATTGTATTACCAAAATGTTATATATCTTTATTTCATTAACTAGGCTGTGCTACTTATTATTGTATTTGTGTTTGAAATAATAAAATTTTCTAATTTATAGTTAATATTTTGGATAAACTGTATTTGTAGCAAATTTATCATATTTTATTATTTGATAATAGAACAAAAGTAATTCCATTATTATATTATACTTTATTGGCCAGTAGAAAAACATCATAATATTCTAAATTTAAATAAATTATAGCCCTTTTGCTGCAATAAAAATGATCATATTTCCTTTTCTATGTATTTCCATTATTGTCAGTTTACATTTCTTCTTCTTGTGCTTGTTGTTTCAATAAATGTTATTATCATTAAAAATAAATAATTCTAAATAAAAAAATAATAACAATAACTAAAGGGCTATCGACCGAGGGCTTTCCATCCAATTTTTATATTTATCTTCTTATCTTTTTGTATTATGTTTTATTTAAAAAAAATCAAGAGATAATTAAATCAATATCTAGATACTACTATAGCTTAGGGGAGCTTTAGACTTGTAGTATTAAGGCATTTGCTCATTAACCGGAAGTATTTAATTTTGTACTCTAAATAAGCTAATGCTTGTATTAAGTAAATTATTGTCGAATAATATTGTACGAAATAGAGAAATAGCGGTCAGAAAAACATACGGTCTATGGTATTTTACAACAATGGTAATTATTGTGTTTTCTTTTTTTGTGTATTTGCATTATTTTAGTTTGCAGTTTTTCTTGTAGTTATAGTTACAATAAATTTAATTATAATAATAACACTAGTACAGAAATATTTTTTTAAATTTTTACTACATCATTTTGCTGACCGGTAAATGCCGGAAAAAATGGTCAGCGGTAAGATTCTAATCAGCACCATTTCGCACTAGATTCTTGTGACACGGGGACCCTTAAAGTGATTAGTTAAGTTAAACATTATTTTATATTATTCTTATTACTGTTATATACAGTTTATTTTTGTCTTAAAGTAAAATGTGCAATAGTTATATTTAAATACATAAATAACAACGTTAAACCCTGCCACTAATACCCTTTTTACGTTCAATCGACAGTCTATTTAATGCAGTCAAATTAAATCGATATAAGGATTAGTTTTAGCTGATCTCAGTAAATGGGATGAAAACTGGGAATCTTTTCAATTAAGCGAACCAGAGAATCGAACAACGGCAATGCAAGAGCGGTTCGTTATACACTTAAAAAATAAATAAATCAGGTAATTTCAGATGGTCCTGAACATAGGAAATACATTTTACTATCAATAAATCGCTTCGCAGTTTCGTGATTTTTTTCAGGAGCACCCGTTTTCCATTGCGGTTGAACGTGTGTTGAAGTGATGGAGGGAATTTTTATGCTGAAATGTACAGTTAATATAAAATATTGCAGATCCTTGTCGCGCATAAAGAATGCGAACTTGTCTTCATTTAATAGATAAATACTTTCTGGCGTTGGAGGAGAACTGATGACAACGCCGTGCATTACGGAGATGTGGCCAAAAACTTGAATTTAAATTATGAACAGCCATCTGGAATGGATCTTGTTCTGATTTATTGTGTAAACGTATATTTTCGTAATAGATATCATTTATTTCTACACATTTTTATTTCAGACCTATCAACCAGAATATTTCAGTTTTTAATATTAATATTTTGAGTTATTTAAATATTGCAGGAAAGACATATGGTCAATATCCATTTCTAACTGTTTAAATAATGTTTATTGCAACACTTACAAACAGAAAAAAGCGAAAGAGTTATTCAATAATTAAATAAATTTAAAAAATAAAAGGACTACAGACCGCTTTCATTCACCCTCATTTGATTTTTTTTTATTATATTTGTATTAGATGAATATGTTTTGTACTTCACCTATTGCAATAAATTAGTTCTATACATAATTGAGGTATTCAGTCAATTATACTATTACTATTAAGATGACAGATTTCGTGAGTAATTGGTTGAGATCTTGTTAATCACTTTAACATAGGTTTATCGGCATCCCGGTGGATTTGTCTTAATATGCCTTTCCCTCAGGCCTTCTGATTTGACTGATGATGTTGAACCCGTACCTCATTAATATTTATAGAAATACCCTCTATTCCAATTAGAACTAATAAACCTTTAAATTATATACATCAATTAGTATAATTACATTAAAGTTTATTATTTGAAGTACGAATCTACCATTTAAAGTAGCCACCTTAAATATATTCATAATAAGTGAAGTGAAATAGTTAAATTAAATATTTTGTCATTAAATCTTTCAATAGGAATATTATTATCCGAATATTTTAAGGACGGAATAGTCCTTCGATCAGTTTTGGTAATTCATATAAGTTTCATTTAGAATATTTTTTTATGTAGTTTTATTTTCATTTTGTTATTTTTTTTGTTTTTGTTATTATTTTAATAAATTTACTTTTTATTCTGGCCAATAAATTATTATTCTATTGAAGTTGACTAATTTATTGATATTTTATAAACAAAATTCAATATTTTGTGTCTTTTTGCAACAACATTTATAATCTATACATTCGGATATTCAGTAAATCACCACGTCATTGCAAAAGACTGTTTTTATTAGGAATAAATGACCTCAGTTCAGTAGCACTAAAAATGCCCTAAAACAGACAACAAAAGCCTTTGGTGTATACCAAATCTAACCAAGGGCCGCAGAGTGTAGACCGTCGACTATAATTCGTAATATAAAAGGAATACTGTATAAAAAATAAATGCTTTATCTCATAAACTACAAAAATAATTATGCAGAAAAATAGTTTGTTGTTTTTTTTAATACGTCATGGTTAAAATAAATATTACTTTTCACATAATGAGAAAAATAACAAAATTTTAATAACTTTCCACATTTATGCATTGTTGTATCATATATTTATATGGGTATGATTATTTTACTTAAAGTGTTTCAAAATACAGGGAAGATTATAGAATAAACTATATATAAAAATATCAAATTTGTTAGGCAATTTATATATAATACTAAACTCTAATAATATAATACATATTTTGTAGTGTCATTATTTTAATATCTACATAAAATGTATTAAGCCTAAATATACTTCAACAGCTATTTTCAGAAAAATATGTTACCCTGTATTTTCTAAAATACACAACTATTATTCTTATCAATACTTTTATAATTTATAATAATATATTTTTTGCACATTTAATGCTCTTAAATTTATTTTTTTTTAATATTAAATAAAATCAATATTTATTATTTTTTATATAATAATTTTATCTTAGTCAAAAACAGATAAAATTTTAAAATATGTAATGGAATAAATGTAAATCATTGTCATAAAGAGCTAAAGGGCTTTACGCTCTTGTCTTAATTTGGGCCACTTGGCTCAAAACACCATTATTATATTTTGGACAAAAATTATTATTTACATTCATTTATTTAAATTTGACTGTGTCAATAGATCGTTGTATCAGGAAAATCTAATAAATTAAAATCTATAAATAAATAGAAATATAGAAATGATTATTCAAATGGATTGTTGATAAATCGATGTAAATTATAATAATATTCAAATGTATTTAATTTATAAATTCTATGTGACTAGAATTCGCCCGGTGTATTTTGTTATCGATGCATATTATTGGTATTGCATTGCATAACTTATATATATAGCATTATTATGCATCTGCAGAAGCGTGAAGCAGTAACCACGCGATGCATTCGATTGTGAAAGATCTTGTCGCAATGATTTATTAATGTTCCATTCGAAAGCCTCTCACCTACACAATAAACGTAACATGTGCATATATCATACCTCATTTGTATTATAACTGACAACCAAACCAGGAGCCATCAAAGTTTCACACAAAGCCCGATCTCTTTGAGTACAGTAGTCGTGCATTGCACCCAACAACGGCACCAATTCATCCAACTTTTCTTGTAACAGTTTCGAAGCCTCCCTTGCCAATCTACACTCTTGCATAATGTATTTAACGCGTTTCGAAATATTGTCACTTTCTGCAAGTAGATAAATAATGCATTAATATAATAGTAAGAATCGGTGAAAAAAAAAACTTACCTGTCCTAATGTTTCTTAACGTTTCGAAGATATTTAGTAAGCCAAACGCGTCAGCTAGATTCTTTTGAAACGGAATACCAATAAGTTGCTTGGTATCTGAAAGGAGAGAGCAAATCCGCGTCAGCGTAAAAACTTTTTCACTCGAGCAATACTTTCACCTTCTAAATCCTCATCAATGGCCTGCGTGGTGAATTCCGCAGCGGTTGTAGTCACAAATGAGATTTGCATGTCCGTATTCCTCACGTACTTCTGTAGATCCTCGATAATTGTCTTCGCTCGGCTCGGTGAATCCATTATGGATTTGGAGATAATCTCGTTGGTTGCGAGCATAAGTACAACGTTGCCTCTTAAATGAAAATTACTGTGTGATTTTTTTTTTGGTTTTTGTTTGATGCGTAAGTCTTACATCAGGAGGACGAGTAGAATATACAGGTAACACGAGAGAGTCCGTTTGTTGGATTCGGCTGAAGGACTTAAGGATGACTCAGATGAATGGTCCTGACGTCTCTGGAGACCTTTCCTCGGGCAGCAGATTTGGCTCGCAACGCTGCACGAAATACATAAAGCCACCACAGTCCATAGCAAAATCCATATGCACACTAAACCCTCTAATTTAAAAATCTAAAATAGAAACACACTTTTTTATAGAATCGAATGTAACAGAATTTGATATAAGTTTAATTAATTTTTAAATGATTTATTAAACGTTATTTATTATACAAAAACAATTTATTGATGGGAAACACAAAGGATGAGAGGCCCTTGGCCGATTATGTCCTTTTACATTTTGAGAATTGTAGTATCTATATTTTTATCTAATTTTTTATTTTTTTTGTGGAAAATCATGTTAATTTTGATATTATTTAAGTTTAGCTTTGTTTCTTTTAGAATGTAGATTTTTTTTAATAATAATTATATTTATTGTAACAGTAAACTTTGATGTGCAGGAATATATTCATACTATAATAATAGTAATACAAACATATATAAACAGTTATAAAGAACTATATGCAATAGTTTATTTTTTTAATAATAAATTTGTTTTATTTACTTATTTCTGGCCAACAAATTTTGATTAATATTCTTTATTAAGTAAGGATAAAAAAATATATTGCAACGATTCGTATCTTATCTTAACTTCATATTTGGTTGTAATTATTTATATATTCTATCCATATAATGCTTTACATTATATATTTTCTGTAGTTGCAGAGTTGAGAAGTCCAGACTTGGTGAAGTTTTCGACGTTTACTAGTTTTGAGTTCCTCCAATCGGAGGATTATTATAGTAAACTGTGTTGTGTTTTCATGAATATTATTATCAAAATAATTACTTTAAAGAATTTTAATTAAAGTACATTAGACATAACGAGCAAAACATTGTAAAAAATAATAAAAAAACGACTAGGTTAACGAGTGATGAAGTGAGCCGAAAGCATGGGAAACTGTTCTTTTCCTTTAATATCAGAACAAATGTCAATAATATAACAGCTAAAACCAGAACAGAGTTGTCTCTGTAACAGTACAGGGAACATTTTAAGACGGAAAAGTCATCTTTTACTGGAAGACATAACCATAAGAATGGTAAATGCATATTCTTATTTTTTCAGTTAATGTATCAATCCAATATTAGACTTCAACAGCATTTTCCATCATCAAAAAATAATGTTTAACAATACTCGAAATTCTTTTTTATCCATTATTTTAAAACTTATAGAACTGAAGTTACTAAAACAACTCTACCATGTAAATTGATTGTCAGAATCTAATTAAATCGTAACACTTTTCATTTGAAGCTTGGTACTATCCAGAAATGATTTTGTCTAAAAAATCTCAGGCCGGAGAGTGATGTGTTACTTTTTCCAGTCCTAAAGTTATTTATATTAATAATTACCCGTTTAATAAATTATTATAATTTTCAGTTTTATATATTTTGAATAAATAATATTTCGATAATTTTTATTAATTTTATGTGTTGAATTACACCGTACAATGTAATATAGATCTATATTTTCATTACATAAATTTGATTTACCTAAACCAATTAATATTTTCAATCCGTTAATATCAATGGTTTATTAATTATTACCTGTTGCATGCATTATTTATTACGTCTATTAATTATTTATAATGTTATTTTCTCGTTACAGTTTTATTACCCATTACTGACGCAGAAAACTTGTAAACTAACTTACAAATGGGACGACATAAAATTAATGTAGATTGAACATAAAGGTAAAATTTTAAGTTTTAAAATATAAAAACTTATAATTCTAGGAATAGAATATGTATGATTATAAATACAAGCAATGTAATATTTACTTTATATGTTATTATTAAATCATACAATTTTGATAATAACTATTTTTTTCATAAATAAAATCTTATGGTTGTTACATTGTTGAAAAGGTTTCATTATATGATACTTGAACTAATTATTCCATATATTAGCTAGTTATTATAAAAATCAACTAATTCTAGAATATAAAATATATAGGAAATTCATAGGACGAAGACTATATCTTTATATTATTAATTAGTATATATTAGATTATAATATTTTAAATTATGCAATAATTAGTAGTTAGAAATTATTAATAAAAGCAAAGAAATTGTCAAGTAAGTATTCATTTAGAAAGAACATAAATAATAAAATTTCTACAGAAGTAATCAAAATAAATATAAAATATTCGTGTATAAAATATAAAGACCGTAAACTTTTCATTTATTTTTTATTATATTA
The DNA here is from genome assembly GCA_018845635.1 of Nicrophorus orbicollis. Lineage (NCBI taxonomy): Eukaryota > Metazoa > Arthropoda > Insecta > Coleoptera > Silphidae > Nicrophorus > Nicrophorus orbicollis. Next base: position 353,190 of record JAFMTC010000698.1, on the reverse strand, counting down.
CTTCCATGGTAATATCACTAAACAAAGTAATATATGATTGTAATTATATTGTCACTGTTTATTACATGTATGAAATGAAGCGCCATGTATAGAATAACTCGTTAATGCAGTGGTCGAATTAAAGGGAAAAAATGAATAAAAATCACAATTGTAATCAACATTACTTCAATATTTTATCTATTAAAAATATTTATATCAGAATTGACTGAGCCATCATTTACATCCATGAACATTCGAATAAAAAAAGATATTCCTGGCGTTGCTTGAGTTAATGTATCAAATAACAAAAATATTCTATAATTAAAGTACTGGTGATTGGTATTTTATGAATTAACTTGTTATAGCTAATTACGTATTAATAATTTTCTAGAATATACAGTTCAATTATATATTATTGTATAAATAATTGAAAACGATTCAATAGATTTTGCTCTACCTGTCTGGCCGACCTTTGTTTATTTTTATTGTGTAAATGTAAAATTTATAATGTATTTTTTTTATTTAATGACCAGTATCTTAATAACTTTCTTAATAACTGACTGATAATAACTGATATACAAAACTAATAATAAAAAAACAACAATGTGTTGCTATGATGAGTCCTTGGAATCAATGTGTATCTTAGGCTAAAAAGTTTAGTGACCTTTGATTTATAACTTACTATGCGAGATTATTATAAAACTATTGATGTTCACAATAATTTTCAAACATTTTGTTCTTAGACATAGGTTGGTTAGTGATCATATTATTTAATAAAATATTATCAAAACCGTGCCAGCAAGTGAGTCGGTCAGCAAACTATACTAGAGTTAGAGTCTAACTTTATCAACTATCCGTTCGTAAACAGTGTTATGCAACTTGTAAATGACCTGATTTTCAAAGTCCTAAAATGTGCACATTTGTGAAAATCGTAGTATAGTTTTCTATACAACTTATACGACCAACAAAATAATAAAAATAACTTGTAAATTGTATTATTTCTTTGTTCGAATTTCAGCAAAAGGGCTTGTGATAGAAATCTTACTACTTTTATTTTCATTTTTATAAGAATATTTAAGAGTAATACCTCTTTGGAATCGTACTAATAGAGTACTTTAAAAATCGCATAAAAATACACTACACTAAAATGGACATGACTATGGAGAGATTTTATTTTCAATAATCATGAAAAAAAATATCATAGAGCGTTTATATCAACATGTTCTATTTATCACTGTTCTGTTTTTTAGTTAATATTATTATCGAGTCAGAAACATACATAGTAAACATGCACATTATACGATTATGATTAAATCGATTTTGCCCAAGACTTGGCCACTTCCAGGTCATTCTCCATTGCTTGATGAAGATCATCTTCTGTACAGGAGTCTATGCACAGTCGCTACCAAAGCATGTACCGAACAATCTGGTCTTCTCCACAATCACACCAAATATTAATTCGATCAGTGATCTTGATAATTTAAGTTTTGATCTTCCAACTTCACATCGCACTCTGTTCAGGGACATTCATTTCCTGTCATGGCCAAGAGGTAAAGTTTCAGCAACTCTTTTACACCCAGGGGGACGGTAGGTCGTAGCTCTCCATAGTTTCAATCTAGCATTTCGGTAGTGGTTCTAAGATCCTTTGATGACCTAAGGATACTCTTTCTTGACTTAAGTCGTTGCGGATACGATTCGTACCCATTCAAAGTGTGAGTCATTTGCACCAGTCTTGCTTTCCTTTTTCGCAACTATTTCTCTCCAGACAGGAGGTTGTGGTATTCCTACGAGGTGGTAAAGCTATTCGACTGGAGTAGGCTTCTAGCAACCTGTTATAATTCTGCTGGTATCTGAGCTACATCCACCTGTTTAGCATATGTTGAATTATTTACAAAACAAGATAGGTATACTCAGCAGAATAGGATAGTGCCATTGCATAAGTATTGATTATTTCAAGTTGACTACCCCACTGTGATCAGGGTTCTTGAAAGTAAGTGATATATCAAGTATCACGAAATTATGTTTTCCTTTAATAAACATTTATTTTAAAGAAATCATATTAAGTATATTCAAATAAGAAGATTGTCGATTTTTTTATGAGATTCCATGTAATTAAAGTATTTTGATATTCTAACGATTCTTGTAAATACAATCATTTAACTTACTTTTCTAAGAAACTTTAGACAACAAAAAGTTCGTTTAATGTACAGTTATTCTCTCAATAATTTGTAAAACTTATACATTAAAGAAATCGTATAATTTAAGTATATTGTTATACACAAATTGTTGAAATTTGTACAGTGTAAAAATTCCATATTATTTACGTATTATGTTATTCGAAACTCCGAGTAACTCAAGTATCATGTTATTCGAGACAAAATCATGTTTTTACACTTAAAAAATCATGTATTTTAAGTACAAATGATTTTGAAATGGTTATTCGTTGTTAATATTATTAAATTTAATAATTTTATAAATATGATGATCAGGTTATAGTAAACAATCCAAAGGATTGCCATTTTCAATAAATAATTTTAATTCATTCAAACAAATTACATTCATTATTTAAATTTACTAAATACAAATTTAAATTAAACGTTTAATATTGATCAAAATGTGCAATGTCTTCGCTTCCACTTGTTGTTCTTTATGTAAACTGTCGAGTTTTATTCTCATACTCATTTAAATTACTCCAGTTCAGCTTCAATACAAACTTTTCCAATTTGTACGTTAACGCAATTAAAATCTTGAGCTTCGGAATAGGTGAGGTTCATTTGACATTGACGTGGTACGAGGAAGAATTAAAAACGAAATTAAAACATCGCCAGCTCAGTTTCGCACGAATCTTCATTAATCCCGAACGCAACACAAAACAAAACAAAAATGATAAATACATTTCGACTTAAATGATAATTAACTTTTCTATCTATTAAATGACATTGTACGAACGTAAATTCACTTAATTAAATTTAAGGCAATTAGGAAAAAGCGATTATTCTCTATATTTGATTAGTCGGAAAATTGAATTTGCGTAGGCACGTAGGAAGATGCAACGAAAAGTTTGTAATTTCATGCTGGAATGTGTTTTCGTAGCGTAGGGCCGAGTGTTAGAAAAGGGCGAACGGACGTGGATGAAAAAGAGAAGGAATGATTTAAATGTAATTAATTACAATAGTTCCGAGGATTTGGGAACTTATAAATTAGGGCTTTAATTATTTCCGTTAATTAAGGCACCATTGGAAATTAATGAACGCCGCAGTTTACAACTCAACGTACAGAGTATTCCCAACTTTGTAATTACAAATAATTGTAACTCATCTTTTCGGTAAGTTTGTCTCTTAGTTGTATCATGTCCCAATTGCAACGCTTCTTGATTAATTGAATAATTGAAATTTACTACATCCATTTATTCGTTTCAAGAAATTTATAAACTCGTATTAATAATTTTATTAGTAAATTAACTCATTGATTATTCACATATTCATATTTTTTTTTGTAACCGATTTAGTTTTATTAAAAATATTTATATTAATCATTCACACTTTCTAAATGGTTTTGTTTCATTCTTAAAAATAAGATACTTTTTGGATATTTTAATCGTAGTTAAAAAAAATAATTAATTTGTATATCTTCATTAAACCAAAAACTTGCATTAACTACTTTCGAAATGTAGTTGACCTCAATTAGTAATCAATTTTTAGTTAAAATTAAGTAGTTTATTTATTTTTATTAATTTAATATTTTAGACGTTTGACGATTTTTTTTTGTTCAGTAAAAATTGAATGTTAGTGTTTTTTTATTAAATTATTTTTTTATGACATAAAATATATACTTTAAAAATAGTTTATTTGAGTTATTCAATGTCTGTTCTACAAATTAAATCTGAAACAATTTAAAAAAGAAATAGTTGTAAGTAATTTTAGTTTCGTCTAATTCCTCTAGGAAAGGAATTGTTTCTTAAAAAGTACCTTTTAAATCAATATGACAGTTATTTAAAACAATACTTCACATAGTCCGGCTTCGATCAGTCCGAATAGTGAAAATTGCTTTTTGAGGACAGAAAGATTTTATTTATAGCCCTTTGCAGCAATAGAATTATATTTTGATTTCTTTGTATTTGAAAACACAATTATTTTCCATTGCTGCAAAAGGCTATAATAGGTTCTGCCCTTATAATAATAGTAATAATAAAATAATAATGTAAATGAATGATTTTACATATTTAAGTTATTTTTTAATAATATTTTGTTATATATAATATTTTAATTATGTTTTATATTATAAATAGATATTGTGTTGAAAGTAAATAGAATTGTTTTTAAAGCAATGTTTTTATATTAGCGCAAATGCAAACGTTTAGGGAACATTGGAAAAGTTTTCATTCGAAACGTTACGATGCATACAATGTAAGTTTTGAAAATCGTCTAAAGTTGAGAGTAAATGCGTAATAGCAGGAGAATGTAATTGTTCTGTGAAGTTATATTAAGCTTATTTTCATTGCGCAAATTGAATATTGCTCTGTAATTTTCGATATATTTGAATTTAATTTCATTATTACATTGTCGAGATTTATTTGTTTTTTTTTCATTATTTGTTGCAATAAAGATTTTTTACTGTAATAATTAGAAATACTTATTTTTAACATAGTCAATGACGGAACTGATTTAAATTGGTTTTCATATTGTATTATTTTCTTTCAAACCGGTTTAGTTTATAGAATCAAATTTTTAAAATTAAATGAAAGAAAAACCTGACCAAATTTCGCACTTTTAATAATTGTATAGGAAGACTTTTCATCAAAACACGCCGAGTAAATTGAAAACTATAACATTATTCAGGTGATTAGTAAAAACATAAGTAACAATATATGATATAATTTTGACTCTTACAAACGAAAAATAGAAATGTATGTTATCCTAACGGTCTTTAGCCGAATAATAATATTAGTATTGTAGTATATTTTATTTATTTTCTTCATTTTTAGAAACTATTACTATTATTTGGTTATACATTTGTATTCTTTTGTTAGCTTTTCTATTTTTCCGTTTCACTATTTTTAGAATATAACTGTTTTTTGTGTAATTTGTGAACCAAAAGTATTAAGATTATTATTTTTAGGGCAGAAAGACCTTGGCAAATAACTCTTTAGCACAATTTAGACCGATAAAGTTATTTAAATAAATAAGTAAGTATTATTTAGAACTACTATATTGCATTAAATATATTTATATTATTTTTTTAAAATAATAAAATATTTAAATGAACTAATAACAATTTGTGTTCGAGTTTTAAACAAAATATTATATCAACTTCTTCTGGTTGGTAAATTTCGTTTCGTTGATTAAATTAAAAAAAAAACTGTTTCAATCTGTAATGAACATTTCTACTATTTTAATAACTATGATTTTGACTCTATAAACAGTATTGCATTGAATTTCTTTACTTAAAATATAACTTACAACAACAATGTTTATTCACTTGTAATTAGTGAACAGTCTTAACTGAGAGTTTTAATAATAGAAAAATTACCATTCTTCTTTACTTTCTATTGAGTACAATTGTTCAATAAATTACAAGTAATATTATTTGCCTTGATTTCTTTAAAACAATGATTATTTGTAAGTACAAATTAACTGGTCTCGAAAGATAATTTAGGTTACAGGTTTTTTTTGATAATATTCAAGTGGGGGAGAGAGGCGTTGTTGGAAATCGTAGAATATGATATCGATGTTATAGTATTATTTTTAATAAATTATACTTCATAAATAGAAGTAATAGAAGTGCGTGAAGTGTTAAAATATAAAAAACCATGTTATGAAATTCCTACACCATGATAGAAGATATCGCAAATAAATTTATGTAATTATCGTAAGATTATGTGCAACATTCATTAGATAATTACAACTTGTTTATTTGGAATTATTAAAATTAGATATAATGTTGGCTATGGGAATAAACGGCTATTAGAAACAATACATTTAATAACAAAATTAATTCCATTATTAAGCTAAAGAAAATAATTTTCTGCCATTTAGTAAGACGTAGAAAAGTTACTATATTTTTATACGTAGAATATTTATCTTATTCCTTGACTCTGATCTAGGAACATTCGAATGAATGTGTGTCATCCATAGACACGTCAGGAATTTTAATCGAGAGTTATAAATCCGTTGGGTTTAATACTGCCAATTGGTTTTAGCGTGGGATGAATGCGAATTGCGGACTGCGTTATCGGATATTCGGCCTATTTACCTGTAGTAAAAGGAGATTGAATGGCACGCGTCGCTCCGCCACATCCTTCAGCATTCCTGGAACAAAAACGTTAGGAATTTCAGTTGAGTGGCTACGCATTATGTGTGTACTCTATTCAAAACTATACGAGAACATTTCACAAAGCAATCTGATTATTATCATTTCTTATTTTAATTCAATTTGGTTGGTGGTGTATTGCCTTTGAGAGAGAGAGAGAGAGATTTTTTTAGTTTTGTTATATACTCATCTCGAGCATTTGAGTTTCATGAAATTGCACGAACTCAAACAGAACTTTCTCTCTTTAAGAGAAAACCATCGAGTCTGGAGTAATGTTGACGCAGAAATCCGAAGACATATTAAGCATCTTCCCTTTTCTCTTAGCGGCGGTTAGACTTTTAACTGTTTGTCTTCAATATTTGTCCTGTCTGTCAATAGATGAGAAATGAACGATTATTCATAGCCGTCTTCTGGCAGCTCATCGATAATAATTCAATAATTCAGCATTTTGCTCCATCCGGTCGCTCGATTCATACACATTAAATTTCGTTTACATTAAAATGATTATCATCGGTTTTAAACACGGAACGGGAAACTGTATTTCTTTTTTTATATAAATGTAAATATTAATAGTTAATTACAGTTGCTGTTCGGATGACTTTAAGATAGACGAAGAGTCGTGATTCTGGCCCATTATGCGACAGTTACCTAAGGGGAATCGGCCAGGTTGTAAAGATCCCATCAACGTGGAGAAGAAACTGAATGGTGACTGAATCTCCTGAAGGCTTTCTGCGACAACAGCTTCTCCATCGGGACATACTGGAAACTGGAGTTTCCTCCCGGTGCCTTCGGGCTTTTTGTATCCTTCGTAAGTCCCCGTCCAGGTCCAGTTTGAACTATAACAACGAACATAATTTGTGAGAAAACTTAACATCGTATATAATAATAAATTTATGATATAATAAAATTTAAGTATGTTAACTTATTATCTATCTTTTTCAAAAAGTATTAATGTATTATTATTTTATTTTATTTGTAATTGATTACTATGCTATATTTAAATAAATAATTACTTTCTTCCTTGAAATGACTAGTTATTTCATAAACCACCGATCTATGGTAGTTAAATTATTTAATTGTTTTGTTATTCTATACTTTGACTAGTTAATATATGTATCACATAGTCCAAACAACAACGTAGTTGTACAAAATAAAGTATAATATTAATGAATGGGACTAACAATGATCTGTATAAAACTATAACCATAAGACAATTAATAATAAGGAAGAAACAAATTTATTTGCACTGGATATGAACAACCTTGAGCAGGAATCACCTACCCAGCATTGGTACTGCAAAAAAAAACATTTGCAGTTTCTAGGTAGCTGGTTGGATTAGCTTATAACTGCATTCACATTTCATACTTTTTGACTGTCGTTTTTCATGTAATTAAAACATAAAAATGAACAGCAAAACGAAAAAAATCCAACAATAAATTAATTAATTGAAATATTAACAAAAAGAATTAAATTTAAATCAAAGAGAACTGAACTCAACGAAGAACTATTTATAACGAAGAGCCAGATTTTTTTCCAAATGCACTGATTGCCTAGAGAGTTCTATTGACTTTACAAATACAGTTGCTAAGGGCGAGAGAACTTTTCCTAAATTAAAAATTATTAAGAATTATCTGCGAACAAACATGACCCAGGAAAAAATGAATGGTTTAGCAATTATTTCAATGGAAACGAGATTGCATAGCAATTAACAATGACGAATAATGAAATGAAGAATTTGTTAAATATTTGTGTTCCTTCCAATTATTATAATGTCACCCTTTTGTGTACATGCATATCATATTTTTTTAAATTATTATTTATATCTTTAAATTGAAATATTTATAAAACAATAATTTTAGTAGTATATTTTTTATTTAACTTACATAAAGTAGTTGTTATTTTATTATAGTACATAAAAAAACTGCATTTTTAAAGAAAATGTAGTCTTAAAGAAAATGTAGTTTTAATATACGTTTAAATTTCGTGAATATAGGTCTATTTATATTTATTAATTTGGTTTATTAGTAATTAGTTGTAAAGACAGAATTGATGTGATTTATGTTATACCAACTAAATTATAGAAGGTGGTGTAATACTGTTGAAATTACATCATTAAATATTGCAATACATTTATTATACATAAGATAATGTGTGTGAAATACAATAAAATTTAATATATTTTGAAAGAAGTAGAAAAAAAAGTTTAGCTAAATGTGCACAAAATTGAATTGATAGTGAGAGATTATTGAGGTATCCTAAAATATGCGCATTGGCATTGCACTATAAAATATGACGTCAATTATGGGTTTACATAGGTTTACAGCGACAGCTTGTCACTCAATCCACTTACTGATATATAGGTAAAGTGCCGAATAAAAAAAAACAGTCAATCGACGTTGCCCATATAAATTACGTATTTCAATTCAGTATTTCATGTTATCTCCAAATTATAAGCTCTACATTGTATGTGCATTACTTTTTATTATCTTTTGTTACTGTTTGGAATTATTTATTTTTTTCTAAATACTATTAAAAATGTTATTGATAAATATTTGTGAATTTTATTTCTTCGGTATTTCTTTAGCTTATTAATTTATAATTTGTCGACGAATTTATGTAATTAAAATTATATTATATTAAATTAATATATTTCAACAAAAATATATATGTAGCATATTGTTTTTTAAACTAGTAAGAAACTCTTGAACTTATTTAATTTGTATCTAATGTAAGCCTTATACAAGGTTAACTATATAATGACGTAAGAATTACATGATCAAAAACTTACATAAAATTGTCTTCATCTTTTAGTGCAAGGTTATCACATTCGGTGTCGTTATGTAAGTCATCGTCGGTTATTAATATAGTTCTATCATTGAAAGTTGTCGAATTCGATGGTATCGATACGGTACAATTGGACGAACAAATACATACATTCACATCACAAGTAATTATGAACAAGAGAACTAGCTGACTTCTCATATTATTAATGAATTTATTATATTTTTAAATGAAAGCAATGAGGTCTATATCTTGCGAAACGCGTGCGATCTTTAATTTCACTGATGCATACAATTTATGTTGTACTACTGACCTAACTTTGTACGGATTCCCCCAAGTATTTTTTCCTACTGCCTTTCACACAAAAAAATCTATATGTCTAACGCGATTATATTAACTGATAATCCTATCAAGAGTAAGTACATATTATAAGGAACGTATTTTTTATTCCAAATTGGATGATTTTTGAAAATATGTAGTGCTTTTGTTAAATTTAGTTAAAATACATTCTTAATTATAGTAGAATACTATATACTTAAGCACTTTTTTGCATTGTCAAGGCCAAACTTATATAACGACATGCAATGAGAGCATTTTGAGAGCAATGATAAATTTGTTCTTCAAAAAGACCTCAGTTTAGGCTACAACTTCCTCATTTGACCCAAAATTCTTTCCTTTGAGCATATTTGTGAACCAGTAGAATCAGGGGTTCAAATCATGAAAATACGGTGGGTGATGTATCAATTCGAAGTAAATTATGCTCGTTTTCATCGACTTGTGATACGGGTTTTTGATCTCATGTAAGCAAACGCGGTACCCATTTCGAATAGAGCTTTTTTATAATCAAATGTTCATGCAAATTGGTTAAACGCTGCTTTCTTATATATTTAGGGTATCAGTTATTTCAAGCAACTTAAATTTACCATCGACCAAAAGGAATTTGTGGACTTTTTTTGTTTTCTTAAAAAAAAATCCAATTTTGGGTGAGCGTACAGCATCATCGCGTTTAAAATCAACAAACAACTTTTCTACCATTTATTTCGATGAAGAATTACGACCATAATACTTTTCAAGAAACTGCTTTGCTTGAACAATGTTATCGAAAAGCAATATAATATCAACACACGAAATTATTTTTTTTATTGTTTTGAAAATTAGTAGCATCACTAAAACCAGTGTAATTTGTGAACTAAACATCAGATTGCTATGAAATTTTGACAGGTATCATAGCTGTTATAAACTTCCTTTGTGTTTAAAGTAGATTTTTTTAATAGTAAAATAATTTCGAATTAGTTCGATTTTCTTCTTTATTACTTAATTTTGTTTATTTACTCCTTTCACATTTTTTATCTAATTTGTAATATTTCTGAAATTAATTATAAAGTTTATAAAAGGGTTGTCAATTCCTGAATTTCGTTTTTAGATACTAGAAAATCGGTTGAAAAAAAAAGATTATTATCAAAATATCTACTTGATTTAATATTACAAGATCGTGAGAGTCGATATCTTATGACCTGATGTCATTGTGACATTAATCGGTGACATACTAACATTGTTTGATGTCCTTATGATGTTGACAAGTAATTAACGATTTTCTAAAGTTTTATTTTTATAGTTAATTTCACCGCTATACGGAACCACTGACTATACTAGTATGTATATTATTGATAAGTGCCTTATTTTAGATATTTAGCAGATAATCTAGGAATGGTTGTGCTGGCAAAGATGGAAGAGGAACTCACTAGAAAAGCAAATGCAGTAACAAGAAATATTCAGAACTTGATATAATGTTTGCACCGGATAAAACAGAAGCAGTACTTCTAACTGTAAGAAGAAAATTATGACCCACAAAATTCTTAATATCAGGCAGAGGAGTGATTTCAAAGAACGTAATAAAATACCTGGTGATCTATATTGATAGCAGGGCAATAGCCATACGATCAGCAGAGGCAACTATGCCTGTAAGTGGACTAATGCTAAACGTGGGTGTACTGAAGTAAAAAGAGATTATTAGGAGCTGTTGTACATTTTATAATGATATACGCTGCACCCATATGGGAAGAAGCAATGAAAGTAAAAAGCTACAGAAAAGCGCTGGAAACAGTTCAGCGCGAAGGAGCTATAAGGATCTGTAGCGCGTACTAGACAATCTCTCGATACGCAGTCCAGAGTGGTATGCCTTTAATAGATCTCTTTACTATGGCGAGTGGTGGATACAGAGGGGAGGAAGATGGTAGACCAAAATGTTACTGAAATGTCAGAAAAACGGTATACGTCGTGCATGTTGACGAAGAAGGGGAGAGGTTCTACTGGGTAAAAATCGCACAGTACCCACTTGTAGTCCATTTGAATAGTTTTCTATCTTCCTACAACAAAGAAGATATTAAGTAAATATTAAATTACTAAATTCTACAACAACCGAAGTATTTTGGCAAATTTTATTACTTCAATTATATAACAAATATTTTTTCATGCACAAATATATAAATATATAGAGGAAATCACATTTATCGGACGAAATTAAACAAAAAAAAATATGGTAATAAATTTTCGGATGGTAAATAAATCAACGCAAACAAAATCAAAATATTTGAATATGTTTTTATACGAATTAAAATTAGCAATGCAAATAAATTTATTTAATTGTACTTCGTGCTTTGTATACTATATTTCGATGCCAAAATATGCACACATCTATATAACGAGTTCAACGCTCTAAAATTTTATTTATAATAGTTAACAGCTTTTTCATTTGTAAATCTACAATTTCGTAAACCATAGGTAAATGTATAACATGTTTAATAATAACATAGATAAAGAATGTAATTAACCATAGTCTTTCAACACCATTATTAAATTTAAATAATTCTAATTTTAATAATAAAAGTTTAAAAAAAAATCTAATTAATCGTCTTTCCGCCATATAATTTTATTTCTGGCAATTGACTATGGAAGATGCCCAATTTAAACTTATAATATTGTACATTTTATATATTATGTATATATAATACTAAAACATCTAATTACTGTATACATATATAAATAACATAATTTTCCGAAGTCTTTCTCCCATAAAACATCTATATTGTAATTTCCCTTACACTATCTTTTTTTGAATTAAATAGAAATGTTAAGTGATATTGTATGTAGAGTACGATTTTCCAACAGATAGAACATAACAGTAATATTATTAAAATCATATGCGTTGGGAAGCTAAAAAACTGCTATAATTCAAAACCCTCTTTCAGTATTGTGTAACGTTATTTTCATGGTTTCCAGACCTTATGCTTGGTTTTACAAATTACCATAATTTCCTTTCGTCTGTAGTATATTTAAGATCAGATTTTATGTTTATTTTTATATCGATTTTGAATGTGAATATCATAAATCACATAATTTTATTTATTTTAAATGTTTGATTTGTATATATAATTATCAGGTTTTACTTTAAATTTCTCTTAGTAATGTTATTAGAATTAAATTAACTGTACTACACTATATATACACTATATATGAGTTATTTGTTTGACACTAAACATACCGGCTATGTATCTAATCTAGAATATCAAAACGGTCAAAATAAGATTTAAGATAATACATAATTATATACTTTTTTAAATTTATTAGAGTAATCTGTTTTAATTAATATAACAGATATATTAAACTGGACTAATGTCTTATAAAATTGAGTGTTGAAGGATTGTTTTAGTTACCAACTTTTATGTAGGATTATCGACAAATCTGCACATTTTATCACATACACACACGCACAAAAAAATATTTAAAAGCTGTTACTTTGATCCACTGACTTGAAATATTTCAATCTTAGATTGTGAATATTTGTATTTGCCAGGAAAGTATATTTGTGTTTGATATCTGTTGTTGGCTTTAACGATCACCTCTTTTAACAAATTGTTATTAGTGCATTAATGGATTGCATAGGGTATACCATGTGGCATTAATAATGTGTCATAGTTTTGTCGAATTTTTGACTGAAATAATTGGATTATACCGATAGCCGAGTCGCAGGTAGACCTCAAGCTTTTTAGGATTTTGGTAATTAATTTTAACTTTTAACGACAAACATGGTGTTCATCAATTTTATCATCATCTCATATAGCTGTAGCTATTACAGTTTTAATTGGTATGAGTTTAATTAGCAACGATGGTTTCTAACCGCTTTGAGTGTTGTAGTTGCAACCGTTTGTACCGGTGCTGAAGTTGAAGTTGCTTAATAGATTGGCACAATGTTATATATGGTCCATTGTTGTTCGCGAGTTGACTTCCTTAGCGCTTTTTGCTGGTGTATCTGGGGATTTTGTGCATCCTGCGGTGAGATGGTTTTCTCTGAATTTTAACACATGTTGGCTGCTTCAAGCAGTAGTTCCTGGTATCTATATTCCTGACAAAGTATGTAATGTGGCACTTTCTTACGTTTACACATGGTTTCGAAAATTTACCTTAATTGGTTAGATATGTGATATTGTATATGTCCTTATTGTTATCTTGCTGTTTGAAGCCAACATAGAAAATAAACATTTTATGTCAAAACTCTAAGCAAAAAATAAGATCTTTTATTTTGACTACCTTTGCATAATCGGAATACTCTTATTTCATAAAATTTAAACTTGAAATAATATAATTTTATTGAACTATTGGATTTTGAGTATGTATATTATAGTACTGTGCATTTCGAAAGAAAGGTTGTTTCATTATTTAAAAAGAATTTCATTGTTTATGATTAGAAATAGCTTTTTATTCTAACTTGAATTACTTTATTTAATTAAATTTTATTGTATGTTATTAGCTAATATAATACATTTAAATGTGTTTCTATTCGTAGATTGTTCAAGAAAAACTATAATTCAGAAAGCTTAACGACTTTGGCAACACTTTAACAATGATTTAGCAAATAATTACATAAAACAGAAAACAAGTTATTTGTAAGCATACTGCGAAGACATTCTTACGAAATAGAAGAATAAAGTGAGTGGTATTAAGGGTGAAACTACTTTGCGTTTCGATTTTCTCTAATAAATTTACAAACAAAACTCGTTGGCCCGCTAATACAATTTAGTGTTTACCGCCAGAATATGCGGCATTTCTTTCGCTACAAGTAATCCCTAAAAGTTTTCTTGGAATAATTTCAAGTAATTTCCCGATTTTATTACGTTCCACGTACCAGGGAAAGCTTTATCCCGTGATTAAGTTCGAGGAAATTAGGATACCGCGAAATGTGAATCGAACAAGGATTCCAGCTAAACAGGATACGGTGGCAAAAAAAAAGGTGAGATACGGAGAGTTGGAAAATTCGACGACCTTCGACGTCGAAATCAGTTCGCCGAAAAATCAGAGGGAATTCCCCCCCTTCGGCCCTTTTTGTGGCGGCACCGGAGGCCCTCAAGTGCGCCGGACTGCCGGGGTGATTCTCTCGCACAAACACATACGGTTCAGTGGATGCTGGATGCAGCAGTTTCCATCGGTATACACGCGTAGTCGGAAGCATCCTAAAGTCCCAGCGCATCCACCAAAATTATCGTGACTCTCGTAAGCTGAGTTAATTCAAAAAGTGAAATTTAAACAAACTTTAAAGGTATGTCTACTTAAATAATAAATAAATAAAAAATAAGCTAATTTCTATTATTTATTTCGACTTGATTTTTTTTAACTATATTTTTATTCAATGGGTGAAATACTGTTTGAAAATATGATACGTACATTTATAACGTCGACAGAATTGGCAAAGTAAATGGAAAATAATTATTTACGACAGTTAAAGTTAGAGCGGCGTGTAATTTAATGACTTGTGAAACTTTTTATGCTTCCATTTCGAGGTCGACCTCACGCCAGGTTTTTTTATCATGGACGAATATACAGAGTGACACAAAGGAAAGTTTTCACAATATATAAAAAAAGGATGCAGGAAAGAATTTCTTAAAAGCCATTGCACAACCCTCACAATAACGCGTCGAAGCACATTTTTTGTTTTTCTAAACATATATATATATTGAATTCACTTTTCGATGTTTTGATAGGCAGACTGAAATATTTTGAATAGTTCTTTCAAAAATTCTCCAAAGAATAGGATATTATCTCAGTTGAAAAAAATCTAATTTATTTTCTATTTTTTCAAGAAATTCAATCAATAAATAATAATAGTT
Organism: Nicrophorus orbicollis; assembly: GCA_018845635.1. NCBI lineage: Eukaryota > Metazoa > Arthropoda > Insecta > Coleoptera > Silphidae > Nicrophorus > Nicrophorus orbicollis. The sequence continues at coordinate 337,960 of JAFMTC010000698.1, read as the reverse complement.
TATTTTTAGGATTATTTGACATTATTTATATCAATATAGGTTTTATATTGTTTAATTTGAAGATTTTTTCTATTCTATTACATATTTATTGCTTATAGATTATTACAGATTTTTATAAAATATCATGTTTTTATTATTTATAAATAATGAAGATAATGTATTATTTTCTTATTTTTTTCAATTCTTCTTCTTTTTAATTAGTACATTGTGTACATATCAAATGTTTAATATAAATGTATTTATATTTATATATTTTTTTCAACATCTTTGGGCCAAATTATAATAAAGGGCTAATAACCAATGTCTTTTTGCTCTTTTATTATTTTTTTAAAGTATAACAATTTTGAATCAAAGTTGTTTGGATATATTAAGTGAACGTAGTTAAAAAAAGCATTATTTTTCATAAAAGATATTTAAATATTATTCACAATTATAAAATGCCATAGAATCTTAACATTTATATTTTATATTATATTTCTGTTATTATTAGCTATAATTAAATAAACAACTTCTATACATTTTACATGTATAGATTTTTTCAAAATCAAAATGCAAATCTGCATGTGGATTAAATTAAAAAAAAGTACTTAATACAAACATTTTGAAATAAAAAGTATAAAATGAATGTAAAATCACGTCATACATAGTGATTATTGAGTCAATAGTAAAGTTTGCGGTATAGGAATACATTAGGACCTTCGCAAAGCTAGAGTAAATTTTAGGAGTGCATTTGAATATGTAGTTTATGTATAATATATTCTGCAATTTCGTTTACTTTGTATTTGCGCCACTATCTCTATGTGTATGTGTAGAAAACATGCTGCTTTATACCAGTATTTGGTAAGTAATCTGTACAGTGTTTGCATATAAAACGAAGGATTAACAGGGAACTTTAAGAGTTTCAAATATATTTGAGAACTTTTAGTAAACTGATTTTTGGTTATATTAACATATTTTTAGATTAAATTATAATATTTATAGCTCTGTAGTTAATTTATTCTAACATAGAGGAAAGACTGCGATCAATAGCACGTTGTAGAAAGAAATACATTTTATTTATTAATATATTTCAACTTAATTAATCATCTTAATAAATAGATAAAAAATATTTATTGCAATTCCAGAAACATGCGAAAACAAATGATATATAACAATAATATCAATGAAAAAAAAAATTAAAAAAACAAACTGTTACAAACGACTATTGACCGTAGTCAAATTATTTATCAATATAAAATTATTTCTGTAAAATAAATTCCTATTATACTTATTAATTATATTTCAATTATTATGAATAATAACAAACATATAGCATTAAATATTACTACTTACTTACTTTTATCATTTTATATCACAAACGCGATATAATTATAATATTATGTCATTCACTTAGGAACTATTTTTGAAAGATAATTACGAATCTAGATCAACATGAATTAATTGCTTTAAGTACTAAATATACTTCAAATGCATTGATAAGAAAAATTTGAATGAAGAATAGATAGTCAATATTATTTAAAATATTCATAATTTATAATTTAATTTCCATAATACAAGTTACATATTGATATGATTGGTACTGTTTTTAGTCACTTTCGCGTTATAATATTGTGCGGTAAAAATTAATCGCGTTATAATAATATATTTAGTAAAAAATGAAATTAGAGAATTTTTAACCATATTGTTAGTATTGTATAAACTAATGGCAAAAAAGCGCCTTCAGTCATATTTGAACACACTAACATCATGCCCATATTCAACACAAATGTATACCTGAACAGAGAAAAGTACTGATCACTTCATGTATAATTTATTCATTCTATACTTTTCTTTATTGTCATGTAAATCAATTGTTCTAAGTACAATTATAATTGTTATTCTTCTAATTATTACAAAGTAAAACATGATACTAAATTATGATATGTGTAACAATTTACAATTAATGTAAAATATTATTTTATATTTCCAAGGTTTTAATTTACATAAATATTGTGATATAATACTCCTAGTTTCCGTATGAAATGATAGGATTAAATTAACTTGTGCGTAAGGACTACTTAGTAAACTTATGTCATTTGATATCTGCGTCTAAGCAATACATTTGAAGTATCATATCAACAAATATCATTAAAATGATGTTAATGAATACATTATTATGTATTATTATAGACTTGAACTAAATAAACTTAAGAATTTTCCTTACCAAACTTATTTGCATATAACTTGATATTTTTTTATAATATTAATTAATTATAATATTGATTGCAACAATCATAAACAAATAAAAACAACAACTATAGTAATATATAAACAAATATAAAAAATAATAAAAATAAAAATGTTGCAAAGGACTATTCACAGCAATCTTTCTACCCAATACAAATGTATGGAGCTAACTTGTCGATGCCTCAAACAAAACAAAATATTTTTCATAAAACTACTTAGAAATTTCTTATATAAACAATTTTTATGTATCTTACATTACTAACTTACATTTTATATCATTATAATATTAATTTAGTTGCAATTTATATAAATATAGTAAACAAATTTCCTATTTTCAACTGTAACAAAAGATCATTCCATAATCTTTTGTTACAGTTATCATATCAATGTAAAAGCAATGCATATGAAATAGTACACAATTTTAATTAAAATAATAATTATATAAATTTTGATATTATAGTCATTAACTAAAAATTTTAAGAACTTTTCATCAATATTATTGACATTAATTGTCTAATTCTATTATAATAGTTCTTTGCTAGATCCAAAACTCCATTACTTCTTTTCAAAAGAAATCAAATCCAAAATTAAGAAAAAGGTCCCTTCTCCAACATCCATCAAATGTAAAACATCCATTTATAAATCCATCTGCCGTCCAATCTTCGAATATGGTTTCCCCCTTCTCTTCCAATGCCGGAACTCTGTTCTGAAAAATCTCTGCGTATCCGAACTTTCCTTCCTTTGTATCCTCACCAGGATCTGTCATAGAAACAACTCTCTCTATAACCCTCCGAATGACCTGTATTCCAAAATGAAAATTGTTCTAGTCCTTGATAGATACCTCTCCCTTTCCATTAAATACATGTCAAAAGACTCAAATGTATCCTCTCTCTCCAAATTTTGTATCCCTCTAAATCCAACAACCCCTCCTAATTATAAGTCCCACACTTACGCTATACCAGTATTTATTGTTCCTATAATTATCATTTCCCTTTCCCAGAAGCTGCCTTTTACATATTTTTTTTTCCTTTTTTGTAACTGTTAAACAATAGTGTTCATTTACTTTCTCCATTGACATATTATATTTATGGACGGAAAGACCAATGGTCGATAGCCCTTTGTCCAGCCTTTCTGTAATTGTTGTTATTTTTATTTTGTTTATTTTGAATTGAGTATTTTTTAAATTTATTTTAATTTACCTTGTTTTATTTATATTTTATTTTCACTGGCCAATAAATTATATTATATTATAATATATTACATTACTTTACAAACTGAATGCATTCAAATTGACATATTATTAATAAATGGTTGCAAAGTAATAAAGTGAATTGCATTATGAATATAATGATGTGTTTGTATATATTTGCATTATTTATAATATATAATGGGTTTTCGGTTACCATTTCAAAGACATTTTACCTACGTAAATTGTTCATTAACCGACACTGAAGCTCTGATGTTTAACAGAGCTTCACATGCGTTAGCTCACAAAAGTAACGATATGCGGTAAGATCTTCATTATCCGAATATACAAATTTTATCAATCGAAATATATAAATTTTATTCATTGTTTGATTTATCCGAACTATTCATTAATCGATCTCATATTGTGTTTTATAGGGCTATAGACAATAGGTCTTTCTGCCCGGAAAATAAAACTAATGTGCAAACTAAGATCCAGAAAAAACAACAAAATTATTTTATTTAATTATTTATTAATAAGTATTATATAAATGAATATATAAAAGACATAAACATATTATATTTTTTGAAGTAGTCTTTTAGAACTTAATTAATAAATACTAACATATTTGCAAATATATTTAGAACATACAAATACATGTATATTGAATTACTGAACTACATTGTATGCATTCTAAATAGTGTTACATTAAATAGTATTCATGTTTAGCAAAATCAAATAATGGACTCCGTTGCAGCGGATATTTGATAATATTGCTTTAATTATCGAAAATTCTATTTATGTTTCCATACTAATACTATTTTGTGATTTACCAAGTATTTACAATTTTTATTTTAACAAATTTTATTATATCAACATTATTTATTTTCATTAAAAATAAAGATTAAACGAAGGTTACTTTTTATGACTTACTCGTATTTCTACTTACTAGATTTGAATTCAAGAGTTACAATGCATTTGATATTTATAACATATACATTATTTTATCACTGGCCCAAGTCAATAATTTGTAAATTTATATAAATATACCAATTAATATAAATTTTAAAAGCCTAGTTCTTTTTTGTGAGAATCCCAAATGTTAGACTTTGTAATTAATGACCCATGCAAAAATATTACTACCATTTGTTTATAATTTATATATAATCAACATTATGATGAAATTATAAATATTGATATAGGAATTGTATAATATAAATATTTTTATAAAAATAATACTATTTATATTATTTCCTTCGAACATTGAGGATAGAGCTAATGTCCTGTGTCACATCTAAATTAGGGTATGAAAGAAACGGAATGCAATATTGGTTATTGATTAACCCTTTCGTCTGGTCTTGATAATAATTTGGTAGTCGGCCTAAGAGGAGATCTGGCGAGGAGTATGTCCATTAAGGACGAACAAAGGAGGGACAATATAATATATAATATTATATTCGCGTAGGGTCTCTTCTAATAGAGTTGAAAACGATTGTGCGAAGGAGAGCGGACATCACTTTGTAGGGAGGTTTATATAGTCGGGAAACATTTCATCGGACGGAGGCTGAATGTTTTATGTCTCCCCATAGAAGAGGGCCGGAGTTTCGTGCAGAACTCAACCGGACAGGACGGCCAAACCTCCCAGTATAACTAGTCTCTTTTGGGGGATGCACATATACACCGAGCGCACAACCACCAACAATCAACCGAAACTGGGTTAAAAACTTTCTTTTCTTCTATTTGATCTGCACTATCCAATGGACTTAATTGCGATCAAGAATACTCACAGGCAAATCAAATATTCATTTCCATCAACTTTGTTTCCATACTTAATTGAAGACAAAACCTTGTATTATCATCTATTATTCAATTCGAACGTATTATTTCTCCAAACAAAAAGCAAGCAACTACTTAGTACATTCCGTATTCACAATATGCACATTGAAAATTCACAGTTGACCCGTTTATTCTGAGGCAATGCAAATTTAATAGTAATTTCCTAGCTTATTTTTTAGACAATTTAGTTCTTTCAGTATCCTGTTCTCATTTATTAAGACATTAAAAAAATATATTTATTTAGTAACAATAAAATAATCTATAACTCATACAAATGCATATTGAAAATAAGTCTACTGTGTTGTTAATAAAAAAAATATTAAATATAGTAAATTATTAAAATATTTTCAAAATATATTATTTTCTTCTATAAATTATTTTTCAATAAATTATGTATTTGTTGTTATTTATACAGTTAATATATTCTAATTTTATTACCTTAATTATATAAATATTTATAACTGTTTTCAATAAATCAATTATATTTTTATTTAATTAAAAATTATTAACTTATTATAGTTAGTTAATAAATTAATGTGAAAATATGACATTTTATTTCTACGTAAATATTGAATATTTGGAAAAACCAATTGCAAAAGTTTGAATAGTTCAATAATATCATTGACCTAAAAACAGTGAGAAGTTTAAATAAAGCGTTATTACTAAAACTTTGAACTAAAACATTGATATAATACGAGTAAATTTCTGTTAAAGAACTGTTGAAAGTAAGTTATTGCAACATTGCAACGAAAATACGAATATTGTAATACTTTTACATATTTTTTGGTATTTGATAATATATTGAGATATTTTTATCAATAATTGATAAAAATATGTAAATTTAATTTTGTTTTGAAGAATTAATTTTTGTTTATATTATGAATAAAAAACTAAACAAAATTTACTATGTGCTTAACAAAAAAGGCTACAGGTTTTCCGTCATATATTATAATGAAATTGTAAATTCGTTTTATTTTTATTTGTTAATTATAATTGTGCACTTTAAAAAAAAGTATTATTGTAATTATTTTTGGTGAGAAATAAATACATTTAAGAAATTTAATATTTTGTATATACTAAATAATAAATGACCTATACTGTAAATATTTTAATTAATTAAGGCAGTGTAAGAATTAACATTATTTTTATATTACAAATAGGTATATATTTATGTATAAGATAAAAATATGAGTTGTTGATTTTGATGAAAAGTAATTTTGTCAATATTTAAATAAGAGGGAGTAACCGTCCTTGAAAGTTAGGGTAGCTTAATGTAAATACCTCTTACGTTTAGGAGGGTGGAACAAAAAGGGGGAAAGGTAAATGAAAAAACTTTCATTTATTAAAAAAAAAGAATTTATGATGTTATTTTCATCTGGTGCTAAAAATATACTATAACATGTCATTCGTTTTATTTATTTACTTTTCATAGACGATTTTTGATAATGTTTAGTGCAATACATCTTCTTGTATACTTTCTAATAGTAATATTAAATAGATTAATAGTTGTATAAATGTTCTATGAATGGAGATGGAAAAAGTATATAGTATAGCACAATGGTCGGCAACCGTCCTGGAGCAAAGAGCCATTTATAAGACATTGTCGTAGGTTGTAAATTAAAATGAAAAAAATAGGAAGTTTTCGTTAAATATTTGAACGATTTTGGCAAGGATAATAAACTATATACATATTAACGTTATTTTCCTACGATATAATATACATAAATTCATATAAATATATTGCATATACAAAATTACGTTTTATTAAATATGTTAAATTAGTCATATAGAAAATAATCATACATAAATACATACATACATTTAGAGACTTTTCATTCCAGGATTGTATTCTTAACACTAAACGAGGTTTACAAAATTGTTTCTTACAATCGTTTATTTTCATTCAATTTGATTTTGAACAAACTTTTCTAATTCGAAATTTATTTTCTTATTTGATTGATTAGTTCGGTTTCAAACAGCGCGATTATCGAATATTCCTGAATAATTAGATATTTGTTATTAAACCTTAGAGTTTATAATATAAATTACATAATGCGGTTTGTGTAATAATTTTATATTTTAGTATTCTTTTTTCAATTGTAGATTCGCTCTCATAGAATTTATTAAAAAAAGAATAACAAATTGTAAATAATAAATGATAATCAATAATAAAAAAGTAGTAAAGCAAGTGTACAAACCAGTTTTAATATTTATTTTTTTATAATCATTTATTATGTTATTTACAGAGTCAATATATTTGCAGTGTAGAGAAAAAAGGGGGAAGAATTTGAATCGTCGGGCGCACATAAAAGTGATTGCGTAATTAATGGTCGCGCGTTGCCGGTGGCGTTTTTAATTAATCCCAGATGCAAATCAATCGTTAAGATACATAAATATTGAACGAGTTGAATTGATGGATTGTACCTGAAATATTCTCTCCATTCTCTCTCTCCCTCTCTTTTGTACAGCAACGTTATAAATTCATGTTGACTGGATAATTTTCCTAAGTGGAATAAGATGTGCACATTACATAAGTACGAGAGAGACGTAGACTATGAGAATGTAAACGGAGGGATGTGCAGAACGCTCCTACTTCGAATTTACTGTGGCTTATTGCATATTCAGGGTCTTAATTTAATTGCACATATACACTGTGAATTAATTTTGGCCAACAATGGGTCACATTTAAAAAGAAGGTACGATGCGAGGGGGGGGGGCTGAGGACGAAACTTGGAATAGGATCCATGTGCATTTACAATTAACAATGCTCTGCAGATACTAGTATATAAGTACACTCGAGTCTCGTATGTTTCATTCACTGAAATAGGCGTAATTAGTTACGTATTTAAAAAAACTGCGAGAGACAATTGTCTCAACGTTTTTGTTTCAGTATAGTAAATGAATACATTTACAAGGAACTTATAAACAATTTTAAGATCCTTCATAAAGTTCCTATTAAGACATTAAGAAAAAAACGACCATTTATGATTAGATTGACAACAGTTCTGAGAATAATGAAACATTGGAAAATTTAAAACAAGAAATCCCGAAATATATAAGCAATTAATAAATTTGAATTATTTTATGATAACTTATGTTTTGTGAATCTACATGTAACAATACCAATAATGATTTTATAAATATTTAAATCTAAATTAAAGTTTTATTGGAATGTGTTTACTAAAAATTACGTAGTAATGAAGACATAAAATGAAATTAACAAAAATTACACGGACACTTAACTATTTAAAATTTGATTGAAAGAAATAAATTTGTTCAATTTATTTCAGATTTAGAAAGAAGTAGGAAGAAAAATATAATTTTGTAGTTTAAAGATGTGATATGACTAAAAAACAATTTCTGGATTTTTTATCTCCATGTAATAGAAACTTATACCAATGCTAATAATTAAAACAAAATATAGCCAAACAATGTACAAAATGAATCATCATCCATCAAGAGGATCCTATATATTAATTGAATACAGAGGATCATGTTATTTTTCGGTTGATCATTTAGTAAAAATAATGTGCAATGAAGGCAAATGAAATGAAGAGAAATGAAAGTACTTTCAAGTTTATTGTAAACAATATACTTTAAAAAGAATTGATATTTTTACACAATCAGTATGAAATGCAATGATCTAGTAAGGTTAAAAGAAAAGGAAAAAACACAAAAAATTCTAAACTCATATTTTAAAAACTTTTAGTTTGTATCTAGTGTTCGTGAAACGCATCCTATTGTTTAATCAGGAAACATTACTTTACAATAAATAATTTATTGAAATTTTTATCTAAAAATACACATATCTATATTTCTTTACCACGTATAATATGTTTAAATTATTGATAATATAGTATTCATGTGTACAAATTGAGAAATATAAATGGAAATGCAATTGAAACCAATTGTTTAGAATTGATAATTTTGTATTTATATTAAAAGAATATTAACTGTGAAACATTAACAATCTGTGTATCTGAATCATAAATATTTACCAAATTACCTAAAAAATCACGTAAGGTCTAATAAACAATATCAACCGTGAACTAACATAAAGACCTACCCTAGATATATCTTTGACAATAATGCTCCTACATATACAAAATGTGCTATTGAACTCAGCTTTTCTCCACTACTGAATCATAGTTTTGATATTTATTTTACATATCAATTGTTTTGAAATATGGATAGGCATTCAAAACTGACAAATACGATAGAACTAGTTTTACATTAACTTATACATTAGATTATACTGACTACATGTCAAAGTTTAATATTTTCTTTATCGTCCAATACCATGGTGAACCTTTGACACGCATTTTAAAAATCAAACGTCAATGGATGACATGTATTATTCGGGGTTCGAACCGCTGTAACGTATGTTGGGAATTCATCGCCGCTTATCTATTCATGAAAAATATTGGAACCAGGCTAATGGAAAAAAATGAATTCATCTCAAAAAATATTAGAATTCATCCCAAAAATATTAGAATTCATCATTTTTGCACCCTTAGAAATCATTTTAATTTGACAACTATGGATATTTCTAAATATATATAACTTAATAACCGACTTATGCTTAATATTACTCGAATTTAGACACACTGATCTCACGCAATCAATAGGAAATATTGCGATACCCAAGTTATCATTTTTATTGGTGATTTACCGAAAATAAATTTAGTTTTATCGAATATTTTAAATTACGTATATTTTAGAAAACTAATTGAAAATTTAAGAAAATAATTACACTATGAAAGACCCGATGTTGTAGTTCTTCTTAATTTTATTTTTTTGTTCTTGACTTTTGATGATAATTTGTCTTATTTTTTTAATATATTTTCTCATGGTAATAAATTATTTATAATATTTGACAAACTTTAAATCTTGAAATATTACCACATTATTATAAATATTAATTTAACTGACAAAAATACAGTTTTAAATGAAAATTTTCATTTTCAATGAAACCGAACATGTTTGATTCAACTTCCATAACAGTTACTTCTAATTCCTATGCAGGGTATTAGCTGAGCTCAAAGTTTGAAAACAGAAGCTGCGATTTTTTACGATCGCAGCGACAAGTTTAATGAGAATGCGATGTGATTCGGAGAAAAACTTTGTCTCAAAGTTACTCTGCTTCAGATGAAATAAAATAATAAAGAAAAGAAAAAGATGAGAGAATAAGGGAGAAAAAAAGCCTCACACTTTGTGAAGAAGAAATGATTTTCATTTTAAAGCCATTGCCTCGAAACATAAATCTGCCATGTTCGTTCCTTCTTATTCTTTTTTCGCTCCTATTTGGAACGATTTAAAATCCCCTTTCTTATTTATTACAAGGCTATATATGTGTGTATATATATATATACGTATACACGTGTGTACTAGAATTTAAGTTTTGCCTTTACCAAAAGGGATTTATAATGAGGTGGCGTAACTTTATTTCCGGAATGGAAACGGTTTTCGAGATTGCCTCCTAAATCACAAATTTATTTATTTATATACGTTCAAGGATAGTCCGGGATTAATTGGAGCCGTGTTCTTAATTTCATTTGCTCTTTTCATTTTCTTAATACACGAAAGGAGATGTGATACAGGATGTACGTCATCGGTTGTTGGTTGTTTGTGGTGTTTGTGTAATGCCGGAAATTACCAAACGAAGACATAATTAAACGTCTGGTTTCAAAGCACATATTGAATAAAGGCAATCCAATTATAAAATCTCATTTTTTAATTAATTATTGCATATTTTATAATCTTGGAGTGTTGGCTTTTGTTAATTTATTAATACGTTGTAACTAGATTGAATATTTTTCTAATGAAATGATTATTTTTACATAAAAAAAAATAAACAAAAAAATCAATAACTTGAATGAAAAATGTATCTTTTATTTCATTAACTACGTACGTAATTCACGTAATTCATTATTAAAAAAGTGAGGTACCTCTTGTTGTTTATTAATTAAATTTATTTAATTAATTAATATTATTCTTCAAGTGATAGTTATTATTAATTAACTATTAAAATGTTATAATTAATTTATTACCCATATAAAATATAATTTATCTTTTATTTAGACAATTAATTTTTTTATTGATTTTAATTTAGTTAGCCTAAATAGAAGTCATTCATTTTTTTTATTACATACCAGGGAGTGCCAACCTGCGGCTCACGAGCCACATATGGCTCTTTGAAAGATTATTTGCGGCTCTCGATAAGTGTATCCGAGTTACATTTTCATTTTTTTGCTATTATTTTAATACCTTTTTTGCATATCTTTTAAATATGTATTTAATTGCAGAATCTATTTAGAGAATTGTGTAAAGTATAAAATATTATATTTAATAATGAATTATCAAATGTCGGATAGCATTAATTTATTGTATAATATTAAATATGAAACGTTATTAAGTTGATATAATGGTGTGGCAGTTACAGTATAAATAATGTTGTCAATTGAACAAAAAAATGTAGCGTTAAGTACGAGAATGAAGGGTGTGACAGAGTAAGCTAATGGCATCATTTTGTCGTAGAGTGATAATTTATTACTCATATGTTATACAAAAAAAAACTTGCAAAATGGACTGTTTCATGGTTCAACGTTCTTTGTTAAATAATATAAATCATTTTATCATCATTATTTATTTAGAATAATGACAACTTGTACAATAATAAAAATATCATATTAATATAAAATATTAACTTTTTTCAAATAGATTCGTTCACAATTATTATCAACGTCGTGAGAAACCAATACCAATTTTCAATAACTCGGTATTCGCTTGACCTAGATTACTTTCTGCAGCGATTCCTTTGTGGTTTGATGAGGATTGCTTTCAGCCAAGTACTGTTTTCAAGAGTTTTATTCGTTTTATTTATTCACAATTTTATATTACAAATTACACTAATTTAGTTTAATTTTGAGAAAATAATAGTTCTTTTTTTATAATATACTTATTGTGTTTATTATTTCTTGAATATTTTTAATTGAGAACATATTTTTTTGTTACTAAAAGAGCAAATCAATATTTTAAACAAGCCTATGAGAAATGAAATGAATATTAAAGGGATAATAAATACTGGTATATGGAAAGTTTGGGAAACTTACATTTAGGAGTGGTTGTTAGATTTTGAGGGATATAAAATTTGGAAAGAGAGGATAAATTGGAATATTTGATATTTAAGAGAAAGGGAGAAGTACCTATCGAGGAGAGGAACTATTTTATTTTTTTAATAGAGATCATTCGATGGGTATTGATTTGATATTAAAATATAGATATTTTTTGTATGATTATGTTTGATGTTATACAATATTAATACATTGATTCCTTTTCATTTAAAAGTTTCATTAGATATTTACGATTTCTTTATACTTTAAAATTAAAATAATTTAATATTATCCAAATTGGTAGAACTACAATTCATAGTAATATAATAAGGTATAGTTTTCAAATTTGTACTACCGCCTACTTTGAACCATTATATAAATCTGAAATATATAAGAACTTGGTAACTTTTTTTTCGAAAAATCATTCAGTTTCTTTTATTGACAATAATTTTCATAAAGCCTTACTTATTTTTTACAAATTAATTTCAATATTTATTTGTTATTCAGCAAATCTGAATTGCATAGTCATTTTATAAAGAAACTAAGCATTAATGTATTTATTAAATATAAAAATAGCATAACGTTTTTGCTGAATTTGATGGCGGGTTTTATATACTTATGTAAGTTGAAATATATAAGAATTTTTTAGAAAATTAAATTTCATTTTTACCAATAAATTATTATCACAAATTTAAAACAATATAATTTGTTGGTCATTAATAAAATAAACTAATAACAAAAATCTATATAAATATAATAAATAAAATACATAGTTCTATATAATTAAAAAAGTACAAAAAAAACAATTCTAAATAAATAAAAATGTAACTAAGGGCTGGCCAAAGGACTATCGAGCATTGGGCTTTCTGTCTATCACAAATATATTAGTGTAATGTATTAATAACTATAATTATTAGTATATTGATGCTTATGAACTAACCCGATTATATAAATAAGCAAAGGTTTTACTTTAATTTTGTATCGTTTACCGATAAATCTTAGGAATTAAGATGTCAGACTTATGTATATTCTGTTAGATAATAGACGTTTTTAATAATAATATTTATTGCAACGGATACAGGCAGAAAAAAAATAATCTAATTAACCAAAAAAGAGAACAACTGCTACATCTTCATCATCAAAAAACGACTACTGGCCGCAGTCTTTCCGCAATGCATGTTATTATTTACACAATTTCACAAATAACTCCTAGTGTTCACGCAACAATACATAAAAAAAGATAAATCATTCATGATGTAGCTCGAATCTTTATTGTGCATACATATGTATTGTGTAGTATGCATAAATGCTTGTTCAGATTGTATTTAGACGACCGGAATTATTACCGCATTCGTAAATCTCCTCTTATAATATTTATTGCCTCGTTACAAAATGATAAACATTCGAAAACACGATAATTCCTCTTTCTTCTATTATTAAAACGAATCCATAAGAAGTGGAGAGACACTCATAAATCCTTTAATTGCCAGTGCTTATTCAGGGCTGCAAGTAATTGCCTGAAAGTATTTAATTGCGAAACAATTTAAAGGATTCATTCGGATTTTGAATGAAACTGAATCTATTGTACTTCCACCTTCATGGTTTGATAAAACAGTTGAACGTTTCCTTAAAAGAAAATTTAATCAGGCGCATTGCCTAGTTTGCTGCGGCTCTTGTGCTGCCAACTCCAGTGTGGAAAACAGTCTAATCTCAAAATTGAAGTTGCACCTTCAGATAAAAATAAGTTTTATTCCATTATAATTCTCTCTTGTTTTTTTTTCTTTAGTTCTACTCTAAAGTGGAACAATGCTATAAATATATTCGTTTTTTTTTGTTCTTTTATGTTGTGCTAATTACACCAGGACCAAGCGTCCGAAACTGCAAAAGGAAAATAAAACTAAACTATTGTTTCGCAAACAAAGGAATTAAGTAACTAAATATGAATTAAGATAATTTGTTTCGTGTTAATTACACGTTACCGTTAGCACAAACCGTAGCTATATACGATATTCGTTAATTAAAGTTTGCGAGTAATGAGTGCAATTTAGGTGGCACGAATTTATCTCAGAATGACAAAGACAACAGCAATATGTTTCCAGTTAATGCAATCTATATAGAACTGTGTGCAATATTCGGTGAAACTAGAAGGGAATCCTCTTATTGCCGGGGTTGATACTTATTTTTCTTCACAGCAAACGTGGTCAGGAATTATTTATTTCTCTTTATTGCTAGATGAGGATTCAGGATTTTCTTAAAAATTTCTCAAATAAAATTAATTTAATTCCAAGATTGTACTTTTTTTACAATATAATCTTGTCGAATTAATTATTCCAATGCAATATATTTTAATTTTTTTATTGATACAAATTCTGCCTTATTCTTTTATTTTTATAAGAAATTATCTTGTTGAAGATGACATTTACATTAATTGACCATTAAATTTAATTAATTGACAATTCTAAATAAGTTAATCATTTACCAACAACAAAATGATATAAATGTTTATATTTTTATTTACTTATCTATAAAATTTATTTTATTATCAAATAATACTTTAATTAATATTATTTGTTTAGTATTACGATATAATAATTGTTAATAAACTGGGGACAGAAGCCATTTGCATAGGAAAAAAATGCTTATTATTACAGTCTTATCTAATATCTATTTGTGAAGGTTAGGTATAAGTACAAATTGTTCCTATTGATTTATATTTTTTGTATGTTTTTTTTTAAATAATTTAATGTTATTTTTTTAATTACTATTGTGTTTTAATGATTTAACAACAATATAAATTGAATGAATTTCAAATGCCACTGAAAAATATTTATGTTCTTTCACATTCCTAACCCATTAATCACGCTATAAACTCATTTATTTCAGTTTCTGTGTAAAGCTGTTATCGAATTATTTGCTCCAAAAAATAAATATGTTTGTTTTCAACCCGCTTTTTAATATATGTTTAAATAAACATATTTATCGGCCACAATTGGTTATTTCCAGAGTTTTTTTTTACACTTTTTTTACATATAATTATATAAACTAAACTCGTAACATTACGTTTATATATTTTGTAAATACAGCTATAGCTCGTATAGTTCGTGTAATCGTTTTTTGTTAATATATTGGACTATTTGTAATAGGAACTTAAAATACAAGAAATAAACCGCACTAAAGGAGACGAAAGTGACCAGTTATGTATAAAACAAACTTTGCTTGTTTTATATTCCGAGATTTTAAAGCTGCACTGTGCAAAATATTAGTATGTTATGAAATAAAATAATTAAGAAGTAAAACAGTTGGAGCCTTTCAGCACTAAGATTAAATATATTAAAGAAAGAATATATTCTATAACAGATATAAAAAATATATGTATATTGTGAATTTTAAAGCATTAGTACAAGATTCTGGTTAAGTAAATCATATATATTTGCGAAATCTAATATCGCTTCTCAGATCCCATTCTTTAAGAATGTCATGTGACACCACAAAGCTATAGATAGCTTCGATACCCATATTCAATTTCAATAAGGATATTATATTTGAAGATGAGAATTAAGTTGCTATAGAACTATTTCTTTGAAACATTTCCAATTATCAAAAAATTCATTATGCTTAATTAGATCATTCAGTTGCTTTATATAATCATTCATTATTTTGAATATTATGAAAAAAAATCGTTTTAATTAAAAGGATATCAGATTAATATAATAATTTGTTTTACATAGATTGTTTACTATCCAAATTTCTTTGTAACCTAACAAATTAATAAAAAATATTGTGCTTAATGAAATATTTATGAATTATTTTATATTATCTGAACAAAAAATCATTTTAATTATACAAAAGGTAATATATAAAGAATAATTTGTTGTGAATAGTTTTTTAATACAAAGTTCAAAACATTATTCTCAAATTTATAAATTGTAGTTTCAAGAAATATTACTAAAACTGCATTTTAAATATTTATAACAGTTGCAATACATAATATTATTATACTATGGATTCATATTTATCTAATAGTAATAATTTTATTTACGAATAATAATAAATGCTCACTGCGATTATCTTTACATATGATATCTGAATTAATAATTTAAGATTAATAGTTTAATCTAATTTGAGTATTTTTTTTTCTAAGGATTGATCTATTATAGATATTTCATTGAATTTTCAGTTTGTAATTCTATACTATAGTTATATTAGTTAATAAAGATATTATTGAAGTTTTAAACTATTTATATTCACCACGGTAATCAATTCTTTTCGATAAGTAACTTGAGAGAACATGAAAATAATAAAGTTTTCAATAACTAATGAAATACTTTCAAGTAAATTATTAACTATAACAAAATATCTAATACATACTGATACTAACAAAAGAACAGCAGATTCCATAATAAAGAAAATACATAGTGCGGGTTATATGTTACGACAATATTAAAAGCAAACAAATCAAGTATTTTAAACATACAAAAATAAAATGTACAAACATATATTTAACTGTACAAGAAAAAGAAAGACATATTTAATGAATAAATGAAAATGTTAATGAAAATTTAGTTTGCTTGGTCTAAAGCTAACTTTTTCTGTGGTATTGTGTAAATTATATGTTTACGAGTACATTTTCGTGTATCGTAATAATGATTAACGTTTACATTATTTTTCTCGTAAATATAAAACATTGTCGTTCATTTTCTGCAATCTGCATTTTAATTAATTATGCAGTGTGAGTGCTCTTGCCTCGGCAGTAAAACTGTAACTGTTCTACGTCATATTCAAAGTGAAGGGAAATAAATGTATGTAATCCAACTCGGCATAGTATTGGAAAGGGCTGTAGCGTTAAAGCGAACCTCCCACGAGAGTGACTTTAAATATTAATAAAGTATCCCCTAACATTTGGAAGGGCTCCAGTTGAATATCGAACAGAAAGTATGTCTGGGTCATTGCATGTCTTCTCGAACAATTCCCAAGCGGAAATTTTTGGCGTAGGCGATTTTTTTTCTTCTTCGTCCCTTTTGCGTGAGTGAAATAACGGCGGCTGCGGTGGGTGTGCCTGGATTTCTAGGGTAGATTAAGTGCACACGAATGGGGGACCGGCCAGCTAATAACGGCTGATTTACAGTGATCACACAATGAAAGAGGTAGTGAGATAGAGAAAGTGTGTGCCTGAATGTGTGTGTCTATATATATGTTTGTGTGAATGTGCAAGTGTGCGCTAGGGAGAAAGAGAGAACACCCCAAGATAACGGGATAAATGTCTGATAGGCTGATAGCACACTTGTGGATATATTAGGCACGAAATGGACTCCGGAATAGCTTTCTAAAGGACACGAATCACACCCATGGTCATAAACACTCTTGGTTTCTTGAATCTGCTTTGGAGCGTTCTTAATAGAAACTACTTTTAGGATTCAATAGCACATTCACTTTTAGACATGCATTATTCATATAACCATTCAACGTTTTTCAGTAATACATGACTTTAAATATTTATATATTACCTAATATTTTTCATGGTATTAATATGCAATTTTTTACATAGCAAAATCGGCTTAGAATTTGGTATACATCTTTTAGTCCGAAGAAATATAATGTTATTTTACAAAAATCCTTCCATACAATTGTGGTACATCTTATGGTCTAGAGAAAGAGATAAGTCTTCGAAATACGAAAAATCACCAGGACCCTGAAGTTAAAAATTTGTCACGGATACAAACACAAAATATATCTACCAATAATAATTATTCCAATGAATAGTCTTATAATCCAGAATTCAATTGTACGGTAATTGAGAAAACATCCTTACAAAAAAGTCGAAAAAGAAACCCTCTACACACATATATATGCAATTAGCCGGAATAATAGATAGAAAACTATAGCATATGTTGTTTTGTTAATATGTTTATATTTGAAGTACTTTTATTTGCTTTTATATATTCTTAATACATGTTATAGGAATTAATATATACATGATTGTTAAATAAAGCAATGTTTTAATAATTTATTAAAGATTAATATATATTCCACTAATAATTGCAAACAAGTAAATTACTTCATATTTAATTATTGTATAAAATATTGAAAGAAATACTTTGTTCCAATAAGTGTACTTGACTTATATAATAAATATTCTCAAGATATATTAGTATTGAATTTTATATAATTCACAGAAATAAAGAAAAATATATGATTTTTGTTGAAATTTTATTACTTTTTCCAATTTAAATTTTTGAGCTACACAAATGTTAACTTCATGACCGAAATATATAAATTGGTGATGTATAACACGAAAAAGACACACATAAACCACGCTCTGCCCTTAGAAAAAAATATAATGGTGGGTTGTGTGTGTATGCGGAAAAAAAGGGCGGCGGTGTCATAAAAAAGCCGTTAATCCTGTCGCAGTGTGCAACAATGGGGAGAAAGAATAACAAATTATTAACGCACAAGGAACCGAAATGTGTTCGCAATCCATTTATAATATCAGAGGCCGCAGAAAATCCCCAACGGCGATATATTAAATAACTTATCAGGCGAATCATATTCAGAACGATTAGCCTTTTTCTGATCACGCATTCAATACGCACATCTGGAAATATTGTGAATCACTTTATGATATTTTCATTTCACAAAAACCTCAACCAGAACATCAGCTCCAACAATATCAACAAAATACATATACACGAAAAGAAACACAGAAGATTAATCAATTAAGAAGGCATTCCTATGCTGAAGCGATAGCAGATGAACCCCGGAAGACAATAATAACATTTATATACAAAGCAGTTAAAAATTTGAGAAACGAATGTAATGATGGGCTTGACCCAGAAGTTGGTTTGGAACGCCAATAGACTAGCGCAAAATACTTTGGAGGTAAAAAAATAATGAATTACTGAAAATTGATATGATGTTGATTTAAAAAACACGAAGATGGTACCGCTTAGGCGACACAACTATATTCATAAAAAGTTCACTAAAATACCATGAAATGCCAAAATATGAACGAATCAATTTCTGGCAGCGATTGTTCTCTTGAAATATTGATGTGGTTCCATTCAAATATCTGTAATATGTTTCGCCCCAAAACATAAAAGAAAAATGCTTGAAAATAGATTTATTGCTGAGAGTGATTATAATTAAAATGATCAGGAATGGAGATTCAGACTTTCAACCACAAGAGGAAGGGAACTGCATAAAACATTTATTATATATAAACTAATAAGCATGCCTAAGGGAGAACCAACTCATTGGTCGACTGATAGAAGAAAACTCACTGCTGTGATCGACTTTTGTATAACAAATGCAAGGAATTACATAGCAATCGAATGATTCAATGGCATATCATCTGCTCATTTGTCAATTATTGTCAGATTTAGTTGAATGAAGTTCAAATTTAGAAAGTGACAACCATATGAAACAAATCTCTTGACTGAAAATCATTCAGAAGTTACAAGAACAAACTATTTCAATATAATGTTCTCCTAAAAACAGTATAGTCAACTCCACAAAATACAATTTTTGAAGTACATTGGCCTCATGTAATTAATAAAATGCGGAAAAAGAAAACTTGGTAGAATACGGTAAAACTCCAATAATCAATAAGCGGTTAATGGATTATTTAATGATTATATCTAAAGCGTTTTTTTAGTAAGTATATAAACCCTAACTGCTATGAACGGAAAGGATATATTCATTAAAACGAAGAAGAAGGTACATTCGAATCGAAATTGAAACGTTCAATCTTGCGCATCTGTGTCCCCATAATTGCATCACTTTGCGTGTCTAGACATTGAAATATGTCCGTTTCGGTCTTTCACAGCGAGACTTATTTGACGATGATCGAGGGAAAGGAGCTTTCTTAAAGTGTTATTAAATTCTGTGGCATGCTGTATGTTTATTCACCGTCGCCTGTCTATGGATCAACCCCTTCTTTACGTAAACTGTATTCATAAAGTTTCGAATATCCCTGACACTCTAGAATTAATGAACAAATTGAAACGCAGTATAAAAGTATATAGAAATGTGCTAAATTTATTGAGATATTTACATTTATTAGTGTTTATAATACTTTTTTGTTATAATTAATTAATTGTATAACCACATTCTCGAGCACATTGTTCAACCTTATATTACAAAATCTACTTTAACCTTACTATAAGAGTCAATTTACTTAGTAAACAGCGCATATTTAAACAGTATTTTTCATTAGTCAAGACACTTAAACTAATTATTATATATATAAATATATATTCAGTTTTTAATTGTAAGCCAAGTAAGTTTAATATTTGTGACTATATATATGTATATA
>JAFMTC010000698.1:295180-317227 GCA_018845635.1 Nicrophorus orbicollis | reverse complement strand
TATATATATATATATATATCTTCCATTAACGCCTTATTTATATCAACACTTTAAAATCCTTTTAACCATGATCCCATTTAAATTACTTACGCTACATTTGCACACTTAATATCCAAGCATTAGGTTCTGAATATTTACACTACATATTTTTAAATTGAATATAAATTTTAGAACAATTTTAAGAAGTTTATAGCATCTTTAAAGTAAAAGTTTAATATTATTTAATATAAATCATACAATATTATTTTGAATACATTAATTCAATTTCATGATTTTTATCTTTATAATATATTTACTTACGCAATATTATTAATTTGTATGTAAAATACGGTAAACGGATAATGTCAGATATAAAATATGACAAAACAGAATAATGTTTCTTTTTTAAAATTATTAAGCCTTTACCCAACACATTTTACCGTATCTGTTTTTAGTTTTGTTATGTTTTGTTAACCATATTCAATAGATTCCATACAAGATATTAACCAAAGTTAAGCATATATCTATAAATCTCTATAAAGTACACGTGAAACGTATTCTATGAAATTATATTGTATATTAAATGAAAACTAACTTTGAAAATGAGAAATCGATTAACATGTACATGTATTTGGCAGAAATACCGGTGGAAATGGGAAATAACATCAGCGGTAGTAGAAAATATACCACAATTCAGAAAATGATGAGACGGAAATGAAGATGTAATCGAAGAAAACGATATAGCATTATATAAGATATAATGAAGAAAATACAAACGAAAATATAAAAGTCAAGAGAATACCAAGAATATAAAAATTGTTGAATTATTAATGTAAAAAAGACAATTTTGTCAGACGAACAGCAGCCAAAATCTTTTTTATGTGCACAATAAATGTTTATTTTATTTTTCATATTAATATATTGTAACTTTTGCGTTTTCATGCGGTAAATTGATTCCATTTATAATTTACATACATTATAATTAATAAACTATGTAAAAAATTAATAATTACATTTAATAATAATAATAATATAAATATACGTTTTCACTTTTCCCAAAATTACATTCGATAATTCGGTTTCACGTATTTATTAGATACTCTATCACCACCGATAAATATATATTATATAAATTCCAGTCAGTTGCATGATTATTAGCTTTACGAAAAAATATGTTAACAGTCTATAAACTATATTTACAAGTGTATGAGTTGTGGTACAAATACGATGTTCAGGTAATGTAATGGTAGTGGTCTAAATTAGGCTACACTTTTGTTTCCTGTAAAAGTACAAAACTATGCATTGAAAATTTTGAAAAGAGTAATAAAAATTTCAACATACTGAAAAGCACCAATTGGGAATGGAAAACGAATAGCGGCATAAAAAAATGAATGGACTATTAAAAATCCGCAATGTCCACATCTACTAGTGCTTTGGCTGCTATTTAGTTGGTAGTTGAAAAATAACTATTGTATATGAAATGCTGTAATAGTACAAAAGTGTTAAACGGGTAGAGGAGCGAAATGTAAATAGCGCAAAATGGTATTAAATTTCATTTTAATGGAACACCGTACTGCCGGAAACGTAATTCGAAACTCAGCGCAATGTGGAATTCCCGCACTAAAAATTAAACAATTACAGGTAACCGAGGCATTTGGAGGATTTAACTGAATCCAATTTACAATTAAAATAGCTTATGACATGAATAGTGGATATGGAATATCGAAATTTATAATATTTTGCTGTTATTCTAATTTATGGGCATATATACATTTTATGGGTTTAAATAAAATATAATATAAATGATAACTTGTCAATGGCGCGATAAAACGATTGGTTTTATTAAAAGTTTAACTGTATTAAAATCTAATTGTAATTTCTAGTAATAATTTAATATCTAAGTTATTAACACAAGCAATATAATGTATGATACTAACAGAGTAGTACATTAAGATATACTTCAGTCAATGTATACCGAATTAATGGAAGGTGAAGTCTATAATTTGCTTCGCTAGAATTAACTCGAAACTATTCACCCAAGGGCCTACCATCTAATTACCAGTAATTACGAAACTATCGGAAACATCAATTTAGAATAAAATAGATTCACAAATTTTCTATAATTTTTAAATATATGCACTTTGATTTGAGAAAACAAGTTACTTCATACATTTAAAAAGAGTATATATAATAATGTTAAAATAATATATTTATTTATATTAATGATACAATTTAAAACATTTATATATATATTCGAAACGTAAATACTTTATTCTAATTTCAATATTGATTATGAATCCTTCACTTCATGAACTCAGACAAAAAAATATACTGTTACTTTTTGTGGTCATAACATTTTAATTTATTTTAATTATTGTATTAATTTTATTTATTTGTTAATGCAGTAAATGTTATTACTTTATAATTTTTTGTAATCCAATTATATATTTATTATTGTTGCAATATTCTAAACCAAACTTCCTTTATTTCTATAACATATATCATAATATTAGTGTATTTTCATTCAGTATTAAGTTATAATATAAACGATATATAAAGTGTATGTTGCAATATTTATGTTTGGCTATATAATATATTACTGTTTTAATATTATTAGCAAAATTAACCATCTTTACGATTAACTACAGTACTGTGTTTTGTCCCTGCGCTGTTTTTATGTACTTTATTTTATTAGAACTATTTTCTTCAATTTCATCGATAAAATGTATATTTCCGGTTTATGCAACTTTGAGAAATATATAAATAAGCAAAATTATCCGATGCACATGTTTTATATATGCGTCATAAAATATTCACTTCGTAAAGTATAGAGTATCTAAATGGAAAGTTTATAAACTTGGTAGTACTCCTTTAATATTAACTCATTTTAGTTGAATCTATTTGTAGGTTGTTTATAGAACATTGGCTCATCATAAATGGATAGTATCAATGTATAAATTTCCATGTAAATATATTTGTAAAAATACAATACTATGATCTCATTATTTTTGAAACAATTAACGTAATAATTACAATTAACACAATTAAATAATATACAATACATTTGAAAGTAATTTATTCTTCTATTTAACAGGAAATAATACCAGTAATAATTAACACACGTCTTTTATAAGGACAATAACAACACTTTTTAATTATTTCAATATTTTTAATTGAAAATTAAATATGAAACTTACTAAAAAAATCAATTATTTTATAAAAATTTTAGATATCCAAGCGAATTACTTATAGCTTAATAGAAAGTAAAATATTTACTAATACCTTGCACAATGAAGATAATATGTAAATTTGAGCGGACTGTTTGAGAGCATTAAAATATACTGCGCAATAAGATGTTGACTAAATGAAGGGAAAAACAATAACGAACTAAATTGTTAGATTTTATTATTAATCAATTAATTTTATTTTTGTCAATTTTAGTTTGCTTTGTAATTTTCATTTTAATGAAATCCGGACTAATCGAAGCAGTTTTATTCTTGTTTCGCTGTTTTTATAATTGCATTTTAAGTCTTCTTAAACCTTTTATACTTTTTTTTATATAAAACTAGTGTACGTGACTCTAATTTAGTAAGAAAATAAAATAAGTATTTCTGTGTTTCAGGTGGAACAGGTGGCATGAAGGTTGTATTCTTTTAGTGCATTTGTGATGCATGGTTGTGCCGCGTTGTGTGCCTGGGATGTAGATTAGATGTCAGACAGTGAAGAAAATATAAAATGCATCACAAAACAACAATACTCGTAGCACCGGCTCTCCAAAACAGCAGCTGCTCTCATCCCAGATACACAGGGATCAGCATTCTGGCAGGATTAGGTCCTGGTGAAGTGATCCAAGCACTGATAGTCCTCTTATTGACTGCTGGAGTGCTACTTGCAAACATGCTTCTAATATTCGTGATAAATAGCAGAAGATACTCCAAATATATCCACTCCCAGGTATACAATTCACCGAATTCCTCCACTTTATAATTAACTATAATTATGTTTAATTTTTAAATTGCAGCCCAGATATCTGTTGACCTCTCTGGCAAGCAACGACCTCGCAATGGGATTGTTCGTAACTCCTTTTGCTATAGTTCCTTCGTTGAGAAACTGCTGGCCGTACGGGGAATTAATCTGTCAAATACAGGTAATTAATCATTTTCACTCATGCCACGTCAGAATTTCTTCAGTGCATTTTTAGTTTCATTAGAACTCCCAGTTTCAAAATCAATTATTTTTTAATATATAGCATGTACATACCTGATATTTTCATAATTATTACTACATACATACATTTACCATACAATATAATGCTATAACATAATTGCAATAACATAAACCTTATAGAAAAATTAAACAGAATACCTGTCACCATTTTCTATTTCATTAAAAAGTATTTTTAAATGCATAGTAAGTGGTCTGTTTCAAGGTCTTGTTAATAAATAATAATAAATACTTATAAGAAAAGGTATATTATATAAAAAAATGTATTCAAAATTAGAAAACTAAAATATATACCAAATATTTTGTCATATTTGATACGTATATAAAATAATATAGATAAACTCTAACTATTAAATAAAAGTTAAGAAATGGCTTTTCTTTAGAATTATTTTATAATTAGAATATAGTTAAAAATATCTGTTAAAAAAGCTTAAAAATCAACAAAAGTTAATTTGAACAATAAAATTGTGAAATAAAACTGTCAACACCCAAAATTTTATGACATACTTGATGATGCGTTGTTAAAAAAGTGCATAAAATCCCAATAATGCCAGATGCACATTTCGGAACACTCTGATACCTATAATATTGTTTACAAAACGCTACATGAATTAATTCATATGCAAACATTTATATTTTGGAATCAATAATGTTATAAATGATAGTACTTATCTCAGAATTTATTAATTTTAAATTATTATATCTGTTAATATATTCAAAATTAACGTGAATTAAAACTAAATATAGCAATACCTCAGATAATATGGTTTAAAAACATATAAACAAACTCAATTTGAATAGAGCAAAGTTTATTACATCTATATTTTAAAACAAACCTTTATTTTTGTCTAATCTAACAATTGAAAATAAAGTTATAATAAATATGAAGTTTAGTACAGAGACACCAATATACAATATACAAGATATTTATGAATAAATAAATGTTTTTTTCCATTTCATATTTGAACACAATTAATAACACTACATATTAATTATATAACTGAATAGTGTTCTTTTTAATGTATCTATCTTTTAGGATTGTACATTTTTTAATAGAAACGTAAAATTTACTGCAGAATTACAATTGGCTTTGAAAATGTTCCACATAGAATATCTCATATTCTCTGTATATTGCCACTCTAGAAACATACATGGTTCAATTGTTACATTCGTACTGCGTATTTCCAATACGCCAAACCAATAGATTTATGTAATCATCAAAGCGATGACAATTTGGATTTAATTTGAAATATGAGTGTTTCCGTTGTATTATACAGAAATATTTCGCATAGACCAGCTTCGCTCAATCCGAAATTAAAAATAAATTCTAAAATAGTAATAAGTGCATTATTTATACATATTTGTATTTCTTCCGGCCATCTACGGACCATGTCATTTAAACTGCTTCTTAATGCATCGAACTTTAACAACCTCCCAGTATATTCGCATTAGTTCTCGATGCTGTTGTTTCCTTTTTTCAGTCCACTTCTTGCCTTCCAACTTAGGCTTTTCTTGGAAACATCGGTGTGCTGTTAATTTTTGTTTAACGGGGTACGTTTCCAGATATTGCTGATTCTAATTCCTACTTCCTGCAAATCCTCGTCCACCTGAGAACTAACCTCACTTGGTTTTCTTTTCATTAAAGTAGTTAAAAATACTATTTGTCAATCGTATTGGGTTTATTCTTCTTAAATGGCAATAAAATGTAATTCTTAGTTTCCTCACTGTATCAGTTATTGTTTCTACATGGGTGTAAAGTTCGTGGTTGTACCTACTACTATATTCCCTATTTTCTGTTATTGGGCCCAAGTTGCTTCTTAGAATTTTCCTTTCCTTCACTTTCAATTTCTCTATCAGTCCCTTCCGAAGCATAGCAAGGCACTCTGCGTGGTAGTATCTAAATCTGACATGTGTAGATATAGATTTCTTGTTGTAAGTGGTCTTTGTTAGATTATATGGCATTTCCATTTTCCTGATTCGTGTTTCGAAAGCTCGAGATGGGGTCTATCCACTCACCCAAATATTTGAACGCTTTCGTTTGCTTGATTATCTAAATTCTGTTTTTTCCAAATCAGATCTTTTTGAATCTGGAGTTCAGTAATTTGCGATGTGACTGCATACAGGAAACTAAAAAAAATTGCGAGGTCATCTCATCATATTTGTTGACCAAAAATGTTGTATTTTTTTTATATGAACAGTTTTCAATTTATACTTCAAGAATTTAGTGTCTGTATATTTATTTGGTTTTAATGTTATGCGTTACTATAATTATTTAATCTATAAGTCTCAAATATTTCCGAATATTAGTATTACAAATGATATAATTACATATTATTTTTTCTTATAATATAGTATATTATTTTAATTTTCTTAGTTTTATCCATCTGTTATGAAATAAACAAATAGCTAAAAATATTAACTATTCTTAGAGAATAGTTACTTCACAAATTCAATTAAAAAACATATTTTTATTGCCACCAAATTAAGCCAATGGGTAATAATGCTAAATCTGTTTGTCTTACAAATGCATATTATTAATAGAGAATAATTAGAAAGAAGAAAGAAAGGGAAGAAATCTATATTGAAATACTATACTGTAGCTATTTTGTTATTGCTGTAAATTTCAGTTCAAGAATCGAGCATTTCGTGACTGAATTACATTGAACAAAAATAAATGTAATTTTGTTTTGAAAATTACAACCTTCAAGAAGCCTTCAATTTAAGAACCATACGATATCTACAATAGTGATCTTTCGATCGTTTGTACCTTTAGTAATGTTCCAGAGCTTTTTCCTTCTATTTCATTAATAGTATTGGCTTGGAATGGTTCGAATATATTTGCGTTTCCTTTAAATTATACCTACGGGAATAAGACTGCGGCGAATAAGTCGTGATAGCCAATTGATTCAAAGTATCGTGAAATTATACCTCCTCCAAAAAAGAGAATCAATTTATAGAATATGCAGTAGCATTATTTCTGCTACCATCATATTTCTGGTTGTTGGCTGTCTGATTGAATAATTACTCTTTGTGTGAATTATTGTATTCGTTAATTTTATAGATAAATTCGATTATTTTTTACGATAATGCATAGTCAATTTCTTCATTTTTAATTTCCAAGAATTGCAGTTTTTCTATTATACTATTTATAAAAACTGTTCCAATTTAAATTTTTAATAGCCTTTATATTTTGTAACATAGATCGACATTAGTTACTGCTAACTGTTTGTAAATTGATTTAATTATTCTATTGTAATAAATATAATTATTTATTTAAACACGTTTATTTGTACAAATTGGGTCAAAGGTTTATTGACTGAGGTTTTTATACCCTAATATAATTATGATTTATATAATTTGAAAATGTCAATACTTACAAAGTATTATGTTAATACCGTATTTAACGAGGAATTATAAAATTCATTAATTATAATCATTGATTTTGTAATAATTCATCAATACAAATATAAATATATAATTTATTTTTAATTGAATTGTGCAAAGGATTACGTATAATTATTATTCAATTGGAGAGTCTTAATTAATATTGATGAATATATTTTAATCGCTCCACAGTTTATTTAAGCTCATATAAAAAAGGAGATAAATGTTCAGGTATAGCTTAATGTGTACACTAAAAGGATGGTTTTTGAGAATGTAATATGTATTCGCCATTAAGAAAGAGCCCATTAACTCACGATTTTATCTTTAAAAGGACCGTTTTATTTTTGTTTTCGTGTTTCAATTTATTTTATGTTCATTCTAACACGTTTCAAGAAGTGCTAAAATAAAAAAAAAATGTTCATGGTGTGAATGATTTGTAATATTCTTTTCATGATATTTTTTCAGCAATTTTTCATGGACAATAAAAAAAATGGCCGTAACACTTTTACTGTATACCTAATTCTCTTTTTTAAAGTTTTAAATATTAAAGATGATTGAGATTATTATATCGTAAATAACATTAAACAACTTTTTTTCGTTTTTTAGCAGGAAAGGAACGTATCATTATCGTCTTTATTATTTTGTCACCATTACTAACAAGGCTTACTAAATCTTCCATTGAAAATCAATTTTCTTCAATCAATTCTAATATAAATATTGATATTTTCGAATTTTATAAATAACTACAGTTTTAACTTCTAATTGTGGCCATATTTTGTGAGATGTTTGTCATAGCATAGCATAGTTATTAAATTAGAATATTTTGTCTATCGAAGTCCATAACATTGTTATATCGAAGTTGCGTGATCAGAGCTATTGTTAAACAGAACATAAATTTAATTGAATTTCATTGTATTATTTTGTATATAAAAATATAGAATTAACGTAGTAACATCTAAGTTGCGTTATCAAAGGTACATATCAGACTACATAAAGTATGTTTTTTTAAAATTATATTGTGTATACATCTATGAAAGATGAGTTTAGAGTTTGGAACATTATTTTATAAATCAGTATAATTTACAAATATTTATATAATTGCCTTACATCGAAGTCTCTTTATAGCCAATAACGTTAAGTGGGTTATGAACATCATATAAAAACTTTATAAATATGCTCTATCAAAAATTATTTCTAGATTTATACCAATTATTTTACAATATAATGTGAGAAAACTTAACAAAACTTTGGTAATTTCAATGAATTTGCTAAAATCTATTATTTTCAACATTAACAGAATTAAATAAAAACTCCTACTTTAGACTGATCCATTTTATGCAAGAGACGATTTTGTGTAGAAGTTTTAACATTTTTACCAAATAAATAGTAAATTTATTGCAAAACATAGACAAAAATAAAATATATTTATATATTAAATAAATAATAGTAATATTGAAACAATTTTCCGCCTTTTTATTTTTTTTTATTAATTAAAAAGATCGATTTCCAAATAACACATTTTTGGAAAAAAAAAAGTATATTTAAGTCTATTAAACGTATAAAAGATAATAATAAAATAGTATATATTTCATTGAATTAAAGGTTCCTGATAATATTAATTAAATTGAATTACTATTTCTTAATATAATTAAAACTGAAACGTCAATTAAAACATATTATTCACATGGTCTTACTATCATATTTTGTATTTTTAAGAGGGACTTGTAATTGTAGATTTTGTTATATCAAAGCTTTATTATAAAACAAATGTAATTTTATATATTTATACAAATATTGTGAGAAATTTAGTAATGTTTTGTTCCTTTCATAAAGAAATAACATAAATTAAAGAGTTCCTAGTATTACGCAAAACCGCTAATAAATATTGAAGTGAACCTATACGATTTGGAATTCGAATAATAAGTAATTCGGTGGAATTAGGTAGAAGTTATTTCCATTTTATACCTTCATGGATTTTCCTATTAAATTGAGAAAGATTATAGCTTCGTAATATCAGCTTATCCGCAATTATAATAAACTATCGACGATGCCCTTCTGCTGAGGCATTATTAGTAGTAGGATCTGGCCATTAAATGCGTCGCCTTTGGCTTTTCCGACCATGCAGACTATTGTACTCTTGCATGGATGAGAATGAGTGAACCGGAGTATGCAAATCGGTCAGAAACTGAACAATTGGTTAAATTTCTCGTATAAATCTGTGCGCTATCTGTACTTGTCGAGATGTATTAAACTTGTCTACATATATTCCGTAGAAAACGTTTATTAAAGTTCGGGTGAGCTATACTTATTTTTGACTCTACATACAGCTACATTATTTAGTTTTTCATTTCGAATAAATTTAAATAACTATCTGAGCAAGTACATTTGAATACTCGAAAATTCCACGCATCGCAGTGCAAAATTATAAATAGAAAATAAAATTTGGAATTACCGTGGTGATTTAATGCTAATGGAGCGGCCGATAATTTATTCACAGCGCACTGAAATTATAATTAATAGACTATTGAAATTGTGAAAGTTATCTACAATCGAATGTTCGAAAATGGTACTTAATGGTGGATCCTATTTTAAATTGTCTTTACCTCTCAATTATGTTATCCGTCAACGCGTAACAGACTCGTAATTCTGCTCAATTGCTGCTTTCAACGGTGACTATCTAGCACCATTAATTCTCCTTTACAATTCCCACATGTAGCACCTAATTACTTACAATTACAAAAAATCTTTTAAAGAGCTAAATTGCCATTATTTAATGGAAACCATTTTAGGGTAGAAGTACAATTACATATTTCTAATGTATTTTTTAATACAGTTTACGGATTTCATAAATATACAACATAGTATGTCTTCGTTCAGCAGTAAAAAAAAATACTATAAGTTGAATAGGGGAGACTACGCTGGTGGTTACAAATTTTAAATTTTACTAAACTGGGTATTTAATATTGATTACTACATTCGAAACACTATTGTAATAACATATCTTGGGTTGGTTTTGACAGTGTTGGGTAGTTTAGATTACATTACCCATCAGTCATTATAAATATAAGATTGGTTTTTGGGATCTGGATTGTAAGTTAATGAGCCCAATACACAATATATTGTACCCATTTTTTACATATCTACTTATTGTTCGATAGTTTTAAAATTAAATAACTTGTTAAAATGAATTTGCTCAATGTTAACTCCTTACTACTCTCAGCATATCATTAGGAGGATTTTTCCATGACTTACAATCCAGCTACATAACTGTGCCAACCAACCTCATTTGAGAAAATCCACGTTTTCCTACTTTCGAATTAAATATTCTATCCCATTCTATATACAAATAAAACCTAATACTTTACTAGTATTAAAACAAAATCCAATTGTAGCATAATATACTCAAACAACACAAAATGTTAAACAACTGTGCGAAGGATTAGACAATGTTCAATATTTCCATGAATCTATTACCTCACAAATCTTATATTAAAGCAGAAATGAACTGTGTAAGAACCAGTTCTGATCACATCCCTATATAAAGAATAGCCCTTTGCACCGATGGATTTTTTTTTATATTTATTTTTCTTCATTTTTGATGTATTAAGTTTTCTTTGAAACAGTTGTTGCAAATATTATAAATAAAATTTGAGGAGATTAACAAGCTAACATCACTTGTTGGATTAACATATACTTATTCAGATAGCATATTCGTACACTAATATTTGTATAAAAACAAAAATACCTTCATATTTAATTTTTGGATAGTTATGTAATAATTATTTGTCTTTCGTGTTATGCAATTCTCTTCATATTTTTATAATGTAATGTTTATGAACATGATCAAAGATTTTATGTCCGAGAATAGTACTTATTTTTGTATATTTTGAATCAATATAGCTGTTATATTATTAGGTAATCCAACTTGTATATATTTTATTGATGTGCAAATCGCTCTGTAATATATCAAAACGGAATCTAGGACACAACTTTAAGTTGCATCGGTTTAGTTTCGTGAATCTGGTAATTCTTCTCCGAGAATTCCGAGTAATGTTAAATTATTAAATTAGGTTAGGGCATATACCTTTTCCCATTTAATTCAAACTGATGTTCTATTTTACACAACTCCAACTATACACAACTCAAAATTAGCGTACCCCAGGGATCTAACACAGATAGACAAACAGTTTATGTTATTTATTAACTCACACAGGATATGATTAAATTAAAAAGTTTTAAATATTGTGGTCTACTTGAAGTGATTTTCGTACACGCATGTATAAGACTTCTTTGATAATTGTTACCAAAAATAAATAAACACCTTTTCATGTTGTTTGGTTTATATGCAAAAAATGCATTGTTCAATTAAGTACGTTTACAATTTCCTGAAACAAATATAAATCAGAAGGAAACTTATTCTGATTTTTTCAAATTATTTAATTTTAAGATAATAATTATTGAGAAGTAATAAAATGTACTGATTCTGGTATATTAATATGATATTTTTCGGAAAAAGTTACATGAGAACTATTACATTAAAATTCTGAGCTTACATGTACCTTACATATTAAATATTTCAGGATAATACTTTTAAATAAGATATCAATTAAACTAGTAGTGCATTTTATTACTTATTATTGACCCTTAAGTAACAGATTCAAACTAAAATATTACGTAATTTGCTAAAAGGATATTGACAGAAGTCAAACATTATTTGTATAACTAGTAATTAATTTATTGATAATATAATATTATTCATGTCAATGAGCGATGAAAATCTTAATTTTAACTACTGATATTGAAATTAAAATGTGAAAATAATTTAAGTTTCGAATTTCTAAGTAATTCCATTTTACTCAACAAAAGCCTTATAAACCAAGAGCTTATGGGCCGTATCACTCCTTCGAAAGTTTTCTTAGATATAAACGGTCCTAGATGACGCATAAATTGCAAAGAAGTATGTAATATTCAGTTTCTTTCAGAGCATTTTTCAGTTCTTATACTAGTTATAATTTTGACTATGAAAAATCTTGCTTAGCTAAGATAATTTTTGTATTTTTATTATAAATAATATAATATTATACAGTGTGATACTGTTATCATTTTATTGGACTTTAAATAAGCATTCTCAATGGGCACTTCTCAAATATATATATATTTTCCCGATAAATATGTAAAACTCAAAAAAAAAATATTGGTAACTATCAAAGACTACAACCTTATATCATTTTAGATTTTCTTGATGAGGATTTCTCTGGGTCAAAATAATTGATACAACTTTGAAATTGGGGCTGCACTTAGCCGTGTGATTAAAAGCACTTGCATCACAAAAATCTGGTGCGAAATGGTTCTAGTTCGAATGCCACAGCTGACCGACTTTTCCGGTATTTAGCGATCAAAAAAGTAAGGTACTGAACCGTAACCATTTAAAAAACATTGAAATTGACCGTAAAAGAAAATAGACATGTTTGTGTTATCTAATACCATTAAATATTTAATGAGAGTGATACTGGAGTTTTATGAAGATCTTGGCGATCCAGCACAAATTGTATGTCACACAAATCTGCACTTTTCCGTTAATTAAGAAAATGATATTTGGAGAAACTATTGCCAGTGGGATATTTTCCGCAATAATCGATCTTTCTCTGGAGAGTTTCACTCCCAAACCGTCCACTGTACGTACGCAGCTGTTTCAACCTCTTGAATATTGAAATTAAACAAAATTTTCTATTTCTTTCTTCAAAACCCTTTTACTTAGTTCAGTATATCGCACTAAATAATAATAAAAGATCAAATGTAATTTCATTTTGGATGTTAATGGGAATCAAATTTTAAATAATTTGCTATTTAACTTATTGTCGATCGATTTATAAGACCCTAAATAAGAAATCTCAATTGTTTGTATACTATACTAACTGCCTATATAATATTACATAAATAATTAATTTTTATTTTTTGGTCTATAGCTATTTGAAGCAATATTTTATTGCAATATATTTTTTATTAAATAGAAAGGAAATTATGGCAGAAAGATTTCGATCGATAGACCTTTGGTCCAATTTGTAGCTAATAAATATATTTATTATTATTAAAAGAAAATTATTTCTTAAATTCACTAATAATTTTTTTTAACCGTAAATAATAATCAATGCTATGCAATTTGTAATATTCTTATTAATATTTTATAATAAATTATGAATGAAAAAGTTTTCTACGAGAATTAATGATGCATTTTTAACCCTGACTAGTGAGGACTGAAGTATTTTCAAGAATTTCCTCATTCTGTCGCCGTCGCTGAAATATAAATAAGCAAATAAATGGATTCTAACGAGTTTGCCATTGAAAGTTTGAAATAACAAGGAAAGCTCAATTTAGATTTACGTTACGTTTGATTTGCATCACAATACTGGCATTGCATTGTTGCAGGAAATTCGTGCAAACGCGTGACATTCGAAATGCGCAAATATTTGTTGGAACTCATTTACATTATTTGAATATATAATCAATGTTTTAAATACTAGTTATTTTATATAACATAAATCGAATAATATGTCACCCTTTTTAAACAATAATAAAAAGTACGTAAACTGCGAAATGCATGTTAATTTAATTTATTTCATGTAAATGCAAACTCATTTGTAGACATTTGGCACAAATGGGGTATTTCCAAAAAGGGACCAATCCGATGATGAATTTTATGAGCGAGGAAATTATGCCAATTTTCCATCTCCGAGTCTGGAAGAACACGAACGATACTAACGATCTCTTTCAAGAAACGCACGATTTAATAGCAATGGCTGGTAATGAGCGACGGGGAGAATGTTTATACATGTATTTCTTTTATATTCCTATTCATCCTCCATGCATGCCTCCTTTTTACCGAGCACAAAGAGAAATTGCACATAAGCAACACAATTTATCACGTTTCTTTTTATCGGTACATGTTTAAGAAATAAATTGTACATAATAAGCCAAGTGGAATTTAAAGAAAATCATCATTATTTATGGTTTTTCCTCTTACATTCGGAATTCCCTCTTTAAAAGAATTACTATTTGCATTCATAACTTACGCTTGGCGGGTTGTTAAATAAATATTAGATTGATGGACTATCCTCAATGAGGTGACAGAGTCTTTTAGACTATATTTTGTATATGTTTAACTTTAATACCTCTTTTTAGCATTTTAACAGTCTCGAGTTTTTTTTTGCATTCACGCCCAATGTAACTGAAAACTGAAATTAATGGCCTTGCTCCACATATACTCGGTTTTTTTACTTCTTATATTTAAATAAATCTGGTCGTTTCGGTTTTAGAATCACACTGAAAAGGATAATTTATCAGACGTCAAATTAGTGGGAAAGGGAACTTTGATATGCATCAACCGGTTTCTGTCCATTTTTTTAGGGTGCTGTCGTCCGCCTTGCTCTAAATACATATTGCGGGGATCACAAGATAATGTCTGGGATGCATCGGATATAAATCATCTCGTCTTTTATTAAAAGAAAATGCTATATCCTTTTGTCATTACTATCCTGACTGAGGATATTATTTTCATTTTATATTTCCTGCACATATTAAAAATATTTTAATCTATGCTCTTCAAATGATATTCATTGAATTTATTGATATTATAAATATTGATAGAAGTCCAAATAATAACTTTACTTCAATCTTTTTATACCTTTCTTTGTTTGGCCACATTCGTATTTAATACCTTATAAAAAGAAAGATTTATTTATATAAACTATGATAATATGATATTAGATAAGATATATTAAATTATCAGTAAATGAGACTTACATAATTTGATTTTTATAATCATTTCTGAGATAATTAAATATCGGTATCATTTTTTTGATAATTAATGTTTTTAATTATGAAACATTTGTCCTTTTTTTACATTTGATTAATGTATCCAATCTGAAGTTGGAAAAACATGTTTTACGAAACGACCTATTGTCCAAAATCATAATATAATTATAATGAAAAATGATAGCTATAGACAACATGTACTATTTTTAATTGTTCTGATTTTGATTATCTTGCCTAATATGATGTTTCATCAATTAATCTAATGGTCATCTGTTTACTGTTAAATAATACTTTAAAATATTTTTTTTGTTATGGTTATTATTTTCTAGAAAA
Source organism: Nicrophorus orbicollis (assembly GCA_018845635.1). Lineage (NCBI taxonomy): Eukaryota > Metazoa > Arthropoda > Insecta > Coleoptera > Silphidae > Nicrophorus > Nicrophorus orbicollis. Next base: position 301,495 of record JAFMTC010000698.1, on the reverse strand, counting down.
ATGTGTTTAAATAATACATGTTTGGATAAATATAATTAGTCAAATTTATTGAACAAACATTACCATTCACTATTGATTTTTGTTATTATACTATCATTGAAGTAGTGATACTTTAGAATGAAGTAGTGTATATGTTTTGCATATATATTATATATTCTGCTATTTATTAATTTATTTCAATTTATAAATTGTATATATTCTTATTTATATCATATGATCATATACTAAATCATTATTGATTGAATGTAATCCATTTTTAAATAATTCTATAAATAGATTATAAGATTGATATATTAAATATTAATTATATTCTCTATAACTATTTTGTTTTTCCACCTAAATAATACACTACATTGCACATAATTAAAAATTTGAAATCAATTGTTGTACATTTAATTAGTGGAGGTGCCGGGTTATAGAATATAAATATGTTAAATAAATGAAATAAATATCTAAACTTAAGATTAACATTTAATAATGATAAATATTCATTTATAAAGCTTTTTTAATAAGTGTTTGTTACTTGTATCACTATTAAATATAAGTACTTACATTTTTTCTACATTCCTCATCCAACTCTTGCATGCAGCATTGATGTAAATTAACTGATATATGAAGTTTTATTATACATCACACACGTAGTTCACAGTATTAAACTCATGCAATATTTTCAATTTAGACGTTTACACCAAATTATAACACGATATTTGTAAATGACAAAATTAATATTCGAAAGTCGAAACGTCAAAACATCAAATATTTCAATAAATTTAAAAAAATATGCACAGCATTCTTTAATTATATTGTGTTAGGTAAATTGGGTTTCCATAAACTATTCAAGAATATATCAGATTTAATGCAAAAATAATTTTGGTTTCATCGTGTAATAGTTCAAATTTTTATATAGATTTTATAAAATTAAATATGCTATAATTATTTTAAACAAACAATAATAGATTAATGTGATTATTCAATTTAAAACTTGCTTATTCACTCCATAACCCTTAAAATATCCTTTATTTTACTTTAATGTCGTTATAATTACGGCCTTCCTTCTGCTGCTGTTTTTATTAACAATTGTTGAATGTCGTTTTATGTAATTTCATCCGGCGGAAAGACGAATGTTAGTTTTATAGCCAATAAATTATTATAGTAATCTTCTATAACTGTTGCCTTTTGGTAATGCATAATTTTAATGTATATAATTTTAATATAATTCAATTAAAAAATAAAATATTTTACAATTAACTCGTAAATCGTTAGTCGACAACAAGATTTTTATAATTACAATTACAATAGTAGTACATTTTCATTATCAAATTATTATCTACTATACGTCAATGTATATAAAAAATGAAGAACAGTACTATTCTTCTTATGACATTTCAAATCGAAAAATGATACAAAAAATGATGGAAGTATTAGGGGTTGCGTGCAATTTCATTATTTGGGCAATTATTTTGGAATATGAAAAATGTAGCACAATACTTCATAGCGTGCCACATGCACAAACCATCAAATTTCAACATGTGTTATGTTCATTCGACGTGGGAAAATATTAAAAGCAGTGAACACAAAATAAAATATTTAGTATTTTTTTGTTATATATCAACATATTTATATTATTTAATTAAGATAATGAAGCAATGGAATTTTCATTTTTTTGTATTCATATTTATTTTTTATGTATAAAGTTCTTATTAAATTGAAATAAATGTGACATAAACCCGTTGCAGCATCGGTAATAATTATTTTTTCTTTTTTTTTCTTAATTAATAATAAAATAAATAATTATTATATTTCACATATAAGTCACATATCATAGTAATGGAATAAATAAAAATACACTGTTACAAAGTGGAGTTTTCAATTTTTATTTATCAAACATATTTCAATGTGTGGTAAACATTTTAAATAAAAATCAATTTAATTTTGATTCGTTACAACCAATCTCTATAAAAAGTGTAAATTAGCTGAACACAAAGTAATTAAAGCAATATTATTGTTTCATCGTTCAGAAACATCGAAACATCAATGTTACTCTCGAAAAATGTTGAAGTATGCATGTAAACTCAATAAAAGCAAATACGCTTTATTGTGTATACGCAATCTATTACATTGCAAAAACGAGTATTTACGATTTTTTATGTTTGTGTAATAAAATGTTTGAAATTTCACTTTGTAATAGTTGTTTTTTTCGTTGCCTTTTGTTTTTGAGTGTTTGTGACTGTTATAATAAATATTATTATTAGGATAGAAAGGCCTTTGATAATAGCTCTTTAATCCAATTTGTTTAAATTTAAAAAAATGGTTTAAGTAACATTCATCTTTAATAAGTTAATTATTTATTAGACGTTTGAAAAAATAGCTTCAAATTTATAATAGACGTTTAATTTTTTAAAACTTTAACAATACATTTTATTATTATACAAATTTTCATGTCTAACCATAATTAATATCCAATTAAAATTATAATATTTATATTATTATTTTTGATGACGACTCATAGCTGAATCGTTAGAATCATAGCAAAGCCAGGTTCTCCAACGAACCAATACCTAGTTGAAGTTGATAGCAGTGTTAGAGATAGTAGCTGGTACAGAGAAAAGGGAACTAGTGGAATCATAGTATATTAATGACTATTTCACGACAGCCAGAAATAATTTGTAAGAATTAATATGATCATCAAAAAGAAATGATAAAATCTATACTAGGAAAGTTTAGCAAGTTGAAATGTCAAATTCCAAAAAAATCGTACAAAATATGACAAAAAATATTATTATTTTTACAATTTTTTTAGAGTAAAAATGAGTTTCTTACTTACGACTTATGTAAGACTTACAAAATAATATTATTGAGCAAAATATTCACATTTAAACTATTAAAATTCCATAACAGAAATTATACATTGTAGACCGACAATTCTATATATTATTACATATAAATTAAATTATCTTTTTTATCATATTTATAGAACACAAATTATTCCAAATTATTTATATTTTCATAAAATAAGGAAAACAATCATTAACATTATTAATTTCATTTATTAATTTATATAACTTGAATTAGTTTACCTCTAATTCCACGTACTTATTGAAAGTGAAGTAATACTTTCGCACTGTTTGACTAGTTTTTACAAATAAATTTTAAATATCCGATAAATACATTTTTCCAAAACAAAACCTGCAGCAAGATTGTTGTCACAAGAACTTTGTTAAATGTATACAATAAAATTTGTAGTTTTAATGTTATTGTACAAAGTTACAATATTTTATATAATCGAATCATTCTAAAATAAATTGGCTTGGTTTTGATATACAATCTCTTTTGTGTGAAATAAATGAATGTACAGTAGTTGATAAAGAGAAACTTAACAAAACTCTTCACGTGATCCGTGAGTTTGTGTGAATTGCTTTGGGTTGATGGAATCACGGCTTAATTAGCTTTCGAGTAATCAATCAAATATTTGTTTGTCCACAAAACTCCGACCACTCACATGCACATCTACATCCCCATCCAACGTGGAGGACGTTAATTATTCCCTGATGCGTTGCGAATGCAGCAGCTCATTAAGCTGCGGCTAATTCCTGCAAGTTGCTGAAATGCTTTGTATTACAGAGGGTGCGAAACCGTTCAAAAATATAATCATTTACTAGGTCAGCCGACATTGATGTATGTCTTTGTCGAGCACTTAGATAGCTAATGTAGCTAGCGTTTTGCATGATAAGGAAATGGTGGATTCAGTCGAACATACGAAGCTGCCTTTATCTCCATCACGGCAAGCCGATCCGACGAATGGGGCCTCCTCCCTTAATGGCGCGGAGGGTGCAGCCGTTTCGCCCGATTTTTTTCCCTCCTCTCTTCTTTATAGTTTTATTTATAGGGTCAGATAAAAGTCACAAGGATCCTTGGTGGCGGCTCTTCTACTGGCGCTTCTAAATTCGCACATAAACTTAAAATGTTCACAAATCAATTGTCAATGCAGAAAATACATACAAAGATTACTTTTATTATTTACATTTGAATATAAAAACAAATATCTATAAAAAAATATTAATTATAATAATTAATTTTATAGGATATAACAATTTTCATTATAGTTTTCACCAAGATTTTTTCAAACTATTGATTATATTTAGAATAAGTTAGTAAAATATATCATCAGAATAATAGAAGTCAAGTAAAAGTTGTGTTAAAAATAAGTAAGAAGTGTTATGATACTGTCTAATTTTACTTTACATAAAATAACATTTTGTATATATATTTTAGAGAATGTATATGCTTATTGTTCCATAATTTCAGCTTTTTTGTATTGATAATATTTTGTTCGGTATAATTCATACTCTATATTAAGTAAAACCTCGCATAAAGTGCATAATTTGTTTTAAAGACTTTGATGTCCGGTAAACTAAGGTCATGAAATGATAAAGCAGATATTACAGAACAGTAAAAATCGTAACATGTAAAACATGTATTTTCAGTATTTTTCCTGTACTGTATTGGTTGTTTTATTATTATTTGTTCTTTGATTTGGGAGCCCACTGTTTGATATAATGGCTGACATGTAGAACAAAAAGCATAAGCTGTTTTCTTCGTCATTGGTTAAGCGAAAAGTCACTTGTTAAGCATGTTAATTTCTTTGCAATTTGTTTGCACGATATGCAAATTACTAGTTATGAGTAGTCCTTATTAAGTAAAATCAATAGATACTGGTATAGGGTAAGTGTGGGATATTTATATTTAGGAGAGGTTGATGGATTTCGAATGATACAAAATTTGGATAGAGAGGATAAATTTGAGTCTTTTGAGATGAATTTATGTTTGTTAATAATATTTTATTTTTTTAGAAAATTTAGGTAAAAATTATAAGTAAATATTTTTTTAAATAGATTATATAATCGAGCAATCGGGCTAAATATTTTTTCCCATATTTTTTTTAATTTTCAGTAAAATTTTATTTTTCATTTTTCAAGTAGAACAATATTTCGAATCGTGGTGATTTAAAATTGGATTAATCGAAAAACAAAATATGCACACTAAAAAAATAGTCTAAATGTCTGTATAAAGGGATTTAGATTTATTTTTTATCTTTCAAATATTCTTTATTGGTTTGAGTTTTCTACAGTGAAGGGAAATTTGGCGAATTTTGTATAAAGGAAATAATCGATTATATACATAAACATGTGTTATGTGTTCTAATTATTTTCAATGTATTTCTAATGTATACAATTAAATACAGTATTGTTCGAAACCGCACTATAACGAGTTCAGTCTGCACGAAGCAGCACTATACAAATTCAATTATATATCCTTTATTAGTAAATACGAGCTTCATTTAAATTAATTATACAAATGCATTAATTATTGCAGAGTGAACGACATATATGCATATTTATTATATATATGCATAAAGATCAGCGAACAAATTAATTATTATTTATTGATGCATTTTACAATCAATGATGGACATATTTTCATTTGCGATTTATATAATTATTTGTAACTTACAATTTAATGGTAATAATGAATGTTTGTGCTTTTATTCTTTTATATAATATATTAATTGAGTGATTAAAGAACTACTGTTAATAGCAGTTTTATTTATTTTATTATTGCTGAGATATTTACATGATTATATTTTGTTTATATCTGCTTATAAATATGGTTATTATTATAATTTATTTATTGAATAGAAATTTATACAATAAATTTATTAGAAAAGTTACTGATAGAACAGTTATAATTATTCTCAACAAAAATATTAATATGTACAAAGGGAAATTCTGAAGGTTTATATTTTTGTTTATCTTTTGGCTGTTACAAAAATAAATTTTGATGTTAAATTTGACAAATTTTTAATAAAAAAATTATTGATAAATTACATAGAACAGTAATGTATTGATAAAAGTAAAATGCGACTAAGTTTTTTTTTATATAAAATAAATAATCTTAAAGTTACTTCCAATCGTTTCCAAGCGTCTCGTATAAAATGTCTTTCAATACCTATTGATTTTAGCTTTGAGAGAAAGCGTGGAAAGAAAATAGAAAGTAATGAAAGAGCAAATACGTTAAAAGAACCCAAAGATAAAGAGCATTCTTTGAAGCGCAAGTAGGATAAATACTTCGAAATATTGTATGATGCACCTTTAAGCTATAAACTGTTTAAAAACGTTTCATTTAAATTAGCAAATATATTCTAAGCACAATTTCTTAAAAAAAATAATTGTTATTGCAAATATAAATATATTAGACGATAAAATATAAAATATTTCATAATCTATTAGCCGCTAGTCTTTTTTTTTTTTTTTTTTT
>JAFMTC010000698.1:228376-293477 GCA_018845635.1 Nicrophorus orbicollis | reverse complement strand
CATTTTCGGTGTTAGACAAATTTTCCTTAAGTGTCTTCCGGAGTATATCTACATTAATCTTGCGTAGAGCCCATCCCTGTGTTACTGGTGTAAGCCGCTAGTCTATTTTTCTTATTTGTTTTAGATCAATAATTGCACATTAGTTCTATAGGTTTTAAAGACCTATGGTCTATTACTCTTTGCATATATAGCAATAATTAAATTTTCTTTTTCTTTTCTATGCATTCCCGTTATTTTCAGTTTGTATTTGGTTTGTGGCTGTTGTTGCAATAAATAATATTATTATACAAATAGTTGTTTAATAATTTAATTAATTACTATATTATTTAATGAACACATTAATAGAAATAATAATTGTATGTCACTTATACAATAAATTATATTTAAAATCAATATTGTTATTAATAATAGTAATATTTATTGAAACAGTTAAATATACATCAATAATTAATTAACAGCTATTTATATAATCATAGCAAAATACAAATATTTAATTTCTATCAAATCTGGGTATATTTCTGTCCACTTTAAGAGCAAGTTATTTATTATAATTTTTTAATTCTTTAAAATATGTAACTAAGCATATCCTATAGATTCTTATATTGTAAGACCTCACTTCTATTAAAATGTAGTGTTATATGAAACAGAGTTATATGAGGTTGTCTCATCTTGTCAAATATGATTTTTATAACAATACAACAAAAACGTATTTCTTACAAATATGGAAATATAACACATGAATATATAAAAGCAACTGAAATTCTAAGTCTTCTGCATTTCCAATTTTCTGATTTTTATAAAAAATGTGTCTAATATTATTTGCGTTAATCTTTTTCATAAGAAATTGTCGCTCAGTGGACAAAGCAACCATGACACTCCGCCTTGCCTTTGAACACCTATCAAAATAAGTATTATTTTTAATAAATTGGTCCATAATTTCCGTTATAGTGGTTACACATGTTTTTAGCTAAGGCATTGAAAGTTCTTTTTTCTCCTCTTCAGAATCCCAACATTCGATATTTTTGTATTCTTTTGACTAATTCACTAATTTCTTGAGATCCTCATTAGAAAAAGTTTCTGCTGTTTCTTGCAATAATACTTCGTAATTCTTCTGTTTCTGGGAATATCAGTTTACCGATAACACCACGTAAAACCAAAATAGATCAACTTTGAGTGTGCTGTACTTAAGTCAAAAAGAATTCAAACTGGCGCTTTTCTTAAATACATATTTTGAATTGACTTTTGTAATGAGTTTAGCGGGGCTGGTTGTCACAAATTTTAAACTTTTTAAATTTAATAACTATAAAATGGAAAAATATGCGGACATAGACTACATAGACTATTACATGATCAAAATTCATGCGTGGCAAACTTACAGCCTCATCCCAAATTTTATAGTCGTTGGAGTTCTAAAGTTGATGAATATTTAAAAATATGACTTTATTAACTATTAAGAGACGGTTTTTTTGCTTAATTAAATTCCATAACTAAGGGTGTGCTATTCGGAAGTTTTTCACCTAAGACTATATTTATAGTTCCTAACTAAGTCTAATACGTTATTATTCGGCAAAAAAGGTCATTACTCTTAAACTGCTGATCTTGTATTTCCTAGAGGAATAGGTTCGTTAATCCGTTGCAATTTATACAATCTGTTACAGTTTATCTTCTTGAAATATCTCTTATCTGTATGTACATAAGCGAAATGCTTTTAGAATTTGAATTCCCAGTAGAGTCCTATTATAATTATAAAGATTTTACACAACACCAATATTGAATATTGATTCTTTCATTAAAAAACGCAATGATAAATTTTCTACTGTTCAAATTAAACTTCTAAGTTGATTATAAAATATCATTGCATCCATATTTCACAACAAAGAAAAATATATAATTGTGATATAATTAATATTACATGTTTAACCAAACTATAAATTATAGTAAAAAATGTAATAATTCGTAACTGATATTTTTATTAAATTATGCATTCGTATAACTATAATATGCAAAATTGAATAATATATATGACAATAATTTCTGTCTGGAAAATATTCCATTTTATACCTATATATAAATAACGACTTTCAAAAATCGCATATAATAACGAGTTTTATGTAATATCGTAAAGAATGCGAATGCGTTATTTTGAATTCGTCAGCACGTGGATTGCAACGATTTTATTTCGATTTTTATCGGTTTCATTTCTTAACTCCGCGCTACTTATTTGTTATTGATTTTCAGTAGTCGTATCATCTGAAGTTATAGAAAAAGTAAAAAAAAAATATGTATCTCTTTTGTAATGGATAATTGCAATTATTTTCGATTGAAATATATAGATGGATGAACACATTTAAAAATCTATATTGGCTTATTCCTCCATTATCCAATATCCTAATAATATAAAATTGAAATGAAAAAATACATAAATATAATAAGACATCTTCGTATATGGATAATAAAGTTATTTTCTAAAAAAAACATATTTATACATGAATTACTAAGTAATATTTTTAATTGATTGAATTAATATTTTATTTATTTCAACATCTATATTGATCCAGTTTGGGGCAAAGTTCTAATGACCCAGGTCTTTCTGTACAATAAATTATAAAATTTCGTAACTTTTGTCGTTAATGAAAATACAATGAATTTAATTATGTGCTATGATTTTTAGAATAAAATAAAATATTTTCCTCATATTCTCATGCTTTGTACCTCGAAATTCAGATGTCCTTTCCAAATTCAAGTATCACAAATCTACCATATATTTTTAGCTTAGAATCTCGTTGTTATAGTATTTTTAAGCTAAATTCTCGATCGGAAGCCCTTTCGCCAAACATATTTATATTTAATTTTTATTAATTAACTTTAATAATAACATAATAATAAAATTTGGATGTAATGATTCAGTAATTGAAAGCATCATCGGTGTTAAAGTTAATATCTGCGTATACACTTGGTTTTCTTTTTATGCGGAATATACGTTCCACAGGAAAACTCATAAAAAAAATCGCACAAAAAAAGACTAGACACACATATAAAAATAAATGATACGTTCCATAATTATTTAAAACCTCTTAAAACTAAATCAATGAGTTACAATTTACCGAAAATTTCATAAAAAAGGGTTTATTAAATTTCAGAAAAATAATTAGTCTAAATACAGAAAATTTTTATGAAAGTTAATCTTTCTTCACATTTTTTTCTTTAGAATTATCGTCGCTATATTTGACATAATTTACAAACTGGTTGGAAATCACTTTCATCACAAGAAGAGATAGTCAGTATATCAGATCTATATCCTGAAGATAATGATTCTTCACAAGTAAAATTAGTCTCAACTTCGCATGTTTATTTTTGCCGTTGACAATATAATAAGTGATTAAACTTTGCGATGGCTTTGCTATTTTTTGTACAATTCCTGATATCCAGAAATGCAATTTTGAAGCTCGGGATGAAACTTGAATGCTCGTTCAAAATTATCATCTTTTTCGATTAAATGGTTAGCCAATTTACTGGAAAGTTAAAGACCTTCTCGAATTACACTTCAACGGTATATAGAGTTATACCAATGATATTATTGTCATTCATTATCCTCAAGTAATTAATCTAAATCGTTTTGGGTATATGTTTCAAAACCTTCCCCACCAATTGCATGCGCTAAAGAAATTATTTCAACTAAAACTGTAGACGTTTGGTTAGTTTCTTTAAATTTTAACGTGACAAAATGGCCTAAAATAGTTATTTACAAAATAGTGCTTCTTGAAATAAAAACCACATAACTTCAAAACCGCATAAAAATAGTACGCATAAAAAATTATCTTTCATTTGAACAATTGCGTACACTCGGTCCACGCAATTGTTCAAATGAAAGATAATAAAAGATAAAAAAATATTTTTGATACATATTTTGATCGTGATTTCACTTTATTTGTAAGTTGATTATTGATTTAATAATATGTTGCGGCTGCAATATGTGAACTTCTATTATAGTTATGTTTTTTTTTTGATATTTTATACAATATTGTTTTATTTTTAGGCTAAATGACCTATAAGGTCGATAGCCCTTTGCTGCAAATATAATTGTCTTTTTCTTTTGTGTTTCTACATTTTTTATTGTATGGATTTTATTTCTTGTAATCATTATTGCAATACATTTTGTTATTATCAGAATTTTGGTTTCTTCGTAAATAAGTTTCATGGATATTATCTAATTTGTTAATCGAGTCAATATGAATTTTTAAAAAGTTCATATTTGACTTTGAAGTGTATCAAAATGTTATTATTCTAATAGTGCATTAATATTCCTAAAGTAGATTATTGGTATCGCTACATGAACCAGCGATGCTATGAGAATAAATCAGTAGGGAGTCAAAGTAATGAAATTGCAGACTATATAGACTCAATTATAAAGGATTCCACGTTACATGCCCAGCACATATATAGTGACATCCCTAGACTATTGGAATTCGTTAATAACGAAAACTCGTTTTAACCCATAATAATATACTTCCATATTAAACACATATTTTTGTTATATTTCGTAAGTAAGCCATCATTTTATAACAATTAATTCTCCATTCTATGCAACTAAAATTTCTAATAAAGTGTTGAAAGAATCTATAATTAGTATCTACCTAACTGTATCTAAACTAAGTTATTTTACTTTAATTTAGGATTTGAAATATATTCAGCTAGTTTCTATAATTATTAGTTTATATTTTATTTTTCATTATGTAATAAAGAAACTTATACAATATTATTAGGTAGGGCTGAAAGACCTATGTTCTATAGCCCTTCGTAGCAACAGCATTATATTTTATTGTTCTTTGCTGAGAATTTTCATTATTTACAGTTTGTATTTTTTATTGTTATTTGGTAATAAATCCATATCAATTACCCTAAAATTTCGCATATAACTACGATTTAGGATAAACTTTAAAAGGTAAATAGTATTATTAAGTAATACTTTGCTCTTACACTTTGTAGACAATCTGTACGTACCAAACAAACAGGAATGTTTGAACGAACTATGTTAATTGCTTGTTTCACATAGAGCAAATTTAAAACCGCTTCAATAATTTCGAGCTCACTGCCAAACATTTGCCTATCAAATATTTGCATGGATGCAATTGCAAAGTCAAGCGGAAAATTTTCGTTTTATACACTTTCATATATATGAGCATAATTAGGCGTTAACTGTTCCACAACCTGTTTGTTTATAATTATGATGAAAGGTGTTTTTAGTACGAACAATTAAAACTTTTAAAAAGTGTATATTATAAGAAATTATAAATTGATAATAAGACAAATAAAAAATATATCAGAAATGGCCATCATGACGAATTAAACTACACGAAAAATATGTTTATATCGAACAAGACACATTGTTAAGATAAAAAGTAGATCTAATGTATATAAAAGTTGAACAAATCAGATAACGAACACGTTTATTTTTTCTGTTCGAATAACGTAAAAATATGTGAACAGCTTACTTTTTTCAAATTATATAGTTTTTTGTATTTAACTTTAGTCGTGACTTAATAAACGTAAAAAAGCAATTCGGGAAACGAATATCATTTTGGAACATATTATTTTCGATAACCAAGCACGAACTCTATCTTTATTCATGATCTTTCGTATGTCGAATTTTATTTGTAATATATATATATATTAAATATCAGTTAAAGAAGTTGCTATAACGCAGATAATAAAACAGTCTCGGAAACAGTCATTGTGCCTCAAAAAGCAGTTAAACACCTGGGCGTAACGATAGATAGCTGTCTCTCCTACGGCCAATACGTCATCGTCGAATCGTAAAGAGCAGCATCGGCATGTTCAGCAATAAGTAGGTTGATGTCGAACATGGCAGCACCAAAATTCAACAAAAGAAGGCTGCTGAGTACTTGCTGTATACTGCACTAATTTGGGAAAAGCCCATGTATAGGACAGTACTGAGGAGAGTAATAAGTCGGAAATACGAGTGTGCAGTGCTTACTCCACAATATCAAGAGACGCGGTCCAGGTAATTGCAGGAATTCCACCCATCGAACTACTGGTCAAGGAAAGGGCGGAGCTGTACAAGAGCAGAAACAACAAGGACACTGCATGAGAGAAGATATTTACAAGATGGCAGGAAGGGTGGCATACAATAAAAAGGGAACCAGAAGTCTGATATCAAATATGGTCCAATGGGCAAGATGAAGTAACCTTCCACATAACATGGGCCAAGTCCGAACACAGATGCTTTAGAAAGTATCTTCACTTTATCGTAGAACAAATCGACCGAAAGAATTGGTTCTGCAAGGATGAGGACGATCCAGATCATACTATCTTCAGATAACATAGGTGGACGGCGCTGAAGCTTGAGGCTAAACTGGGATAGACGCTGGAACCAGAGAACCTGGTTAACATTATGCTGGGAAGCGATGAGTGGTGGAACATCTTAACTGGATACACGAAGAGTATCATAAAAAAAAGAAGCAATATGAAAGAGACACAGCGCAAAGGACAGAGGAGAGAGATGTAGCGATCTGATGCGATCTGTCCAAAAAATAGGCAGAAGTACGGAGCAAATTGCATGAATAGAAACTTAATGGTCAGAAAGACAATGGTTAACTCCGGGTCCTGCATGCTTATTTAAGTGATTTTAGAAAAGAGATGTTAAATAATTAGATTATAAAACGCAATTATAAATGATTAGATAAAGTATATTATATCAATGTTTAAACTAAAATAACATTTTTTTATCAAATATAGTTATATTTTATATTAGTTTTTTTATTCAGTTTATTTTTCCAGACAATAACTAAGTACATAATAATTTGTACTATTTTAAAATATATTTTTAATAAATACACAATTTAAAATATAATTTATATGTGTTATTGCTTTGCGACTAAAAGGCCTTTCAAGCATTATACGAAGTAATAATAAAAAGTGCAAATTCTCATTCAAATTCTCATCAAAGGGATGTTATACTGTGTTCTTTGTATACACGTACATGCATATTATCGCAATATGTACATGCGGAATGCGATATTCCTCTCCGCAGTTTTATACATCGTATGTTGTGAATCTGTAGTGATACAACAGAAAAAAAAATGAGCGTGGAATGTTGAATATCGAATTCATTCGTCACACATTTTCATCGCGGTGCTAAGCCGATCTACAGGTGCAAACATCATATGAAAAATATGTTATAAATCCACCCACACGAATGTCTGATCCCTCGGATGTAGGATTTGAATCAGCGTTCATCGAATGTTACCGGCTTGAAATGAAATCGAAAAGCTGTGTGGAATATAGAGAGAATGTGAGTGTGCTGAAGTGAGGCAGATGCACGGATCACGTACTAATTTCGCATTTGCTATAAAATGTCGACACCTGCGTATATAAATGTACTATTCAAAGAGGAACGATTCATTGTACTCTTTCATATGGAAAAAAATAATTCAGATCATTCATTTTCAATTTTATATGATGTCATAGTTAGATGGAGTCAATTGTAAAACATTTTACTTTTGTATTAATTACGAATGCCAAATGCTTTTTTCTATATTCAATGGAATTTTATCATATTTTTTTAATAATTCAATTTTATTTTTACGTGTTCGAATTATAACTTTTCCCGGGAAATAATTATTATGGATGAATATTAGTAAGTAGACCCACATATCATAATTTTTCAGTTTAAATAAGAAAATTGTATTTCACCTATATCGTACTAATATTATAAATTATATTTCAAAAGAATTACTGTTAAATAATTTAAAACATAAAACACCACACAAATAAAAAACAACGTTGTAAGTGGGGAAACTTTTTTTTGATGTTGTGTTCCCGGGAAATTAAAGGGAAATTAAAAGCTAATTTCATGGAAAATCTGAAATAACAAAAAAATAATAAAAATAAAGGGTAACATTTTAAAAATAAATTATAATTAAACAATAAAAGTATAATTAGACAAAAAAAAGTTTTAATTTTTCTTATTATATCCTATTCAATAATTGTATTATAATTTAAATAATATTCTGTAACATGTCATAACTTTCTGAAGCTTGTTCAAATTTACAGTAAGCCTTGGTTACGTAACGAATATATTCCTAAAGACATAAAAATGATTTGTATATTGTATATTTTTATAACTATTAGGGTTCCTAGAATAATATTATAAACTTTAAGTGATTCAAAGATTGTGGAAACGTGATGAACTGTGACATACATTATACAAAATGATTGGTGCGAGTTTTTTAAGTTCGCTAACTAGAAAAACACATATTGTTATCTTTTTTTTTTGTTCCGAGAAGAGGAAAACCTTCCAAAGGGACCACGGTGGATTCGTGATACTGTGGGATTTTTACCCACTAAAAACCTCTCCTCTTTTTCATCAGCATCCAGGTCCTGTTAAATGTGAATTCTCTGCAATGTTGATTCCACTGCCATTTTCTTCATTAGCTCTCTTCATCCTCCGCTGGTCTTCTTCCTTGGTAGAGAGTATGTCTGACGCATAGCCTGTTATTATCTGCCAGCTGTCACCGCTCTTATGCATTTCGCTGACCAAGTTGCATGGCGTTAGAACCGCCTCGAGACTTGCTTCAGCTACGTGCTTCTTTGCAGCCCACCTGCGGCAGCTGAATAACGTGTGCTCCGGGCTATCATTCTCCTCGCAGTACCAGCACTTTTCATCTTCCTTCTTCTGTATGAAATGCAGGTACTTTCCGAAACATCCGTGCTCAGAAAGCGCCTGAGTCAGATGGAAGGTTGTTTCTCCATGCTTTCGATTTATCCAGGGGTCAATTACAGGGATGAGTCTTCTGGTCCAGGCTCCTTTCTCTGAGTTTTGCCATTTCTCCTGCCATCTTAGCATTAGTCTTTCTCTTGCTTCGGTTTTGCTGAGCCCCGACATTCTCTCTTTTCTCTCTGTTGCAAGCAGCTCTATAGGTGGTACTCCAGCTATTACTTGCACAGCATCTATGGAGATTGTTCTGTATGCACTGCATATCCTGATGGCACCTTTTCGTTGGATCGTTTCAAACATCTTCCTGTAGCTTTTTACCGTCATTGCTTCTTCCCATACGGGGGCTGCATAAAGCATTATTGATTGTGCCACTACTCCTAACAATCTTTTCTTACTCGGTTTCGGTCCTACGTTATTTAGCATCAGCCTGCAGATAGCCGTGGTTGTTTCCGTTGCGCGGAGTGCTACTGCCCTGATGTGTTGGGCAAATGTAAGGCTTTGTGTAACTATTATTGTTCCTATAATAATATTGTAAACTTTAAGTGATTCAAAGATTGTGGAAACGTGATGAACTGTGACATACATTATACAAAATGATAGGTGCGAGTTTTTTTAGTTCGCTAATTACAAAAACACATATCTTGAAGAGTTATTTATGCAAAATTTGAGATTTCTTTCTTTTTTGTTGATACATATTAGATAGTATTTTATATATTCTGGCGAATAAATGAATAATAATAGGAAGATTTAATTCAACAGACACATACAGAAATATATATATATATATTAACACAATAATATTCCAACAAAACCAAAAAAGAAAACAACTACTAGATCTGTCAATAGCTCACCTTAGTTTTTTCGCACTGTATGATATATTGCTCCAATATATGTATTTTCACTGAAATATACCTATTTCCTCGCAATTTTTGCTTTCGATAAACGAAAAATTAATTTCATCGATATCCCGGGTCGAAGAATTGAAAATAAATTGCTCGGCAAATCCAGGAATCCTGAGAAATTAAAAGAAATATATAAAATTTCAACAAAATTGATTAAAGTTTAATAATGATACATGTAAAGCAACATGTTTTTTTATAAAGAAGTATATTATTCGTAATGTTATTACCACAATATTTTCCATAAATTTCGTAAGGAAAACTGGAGCTAATTGTCATAAATATTAAACTTTTTAAATGACAGTTACTGCAAATATATGAATTGCTTTCATTAAAGATATTGCATTTTCTACGTTTTTTTTTGTTATATATTCTTAATATTCGATAATTGATATATGAAATTCTATAGCTATTTAGCGAATTTAAATATGCCTTTAGGAACTATTTTTACTACTTTCAATCAAACATCCGATATAATCCGATGAGCCCAATAACCACTACTAAAATTTCATATAAAATGATTACGAAGAATACTACGTAATAAGGAAAAATATTACTCCGATTTAGCATTGTAACAACACTTTTCCGCAGAATCGGGTAATTGGAAGTAAATTTTTTGGGTTGATGCAAAAATTCAAATATTTTTAATGGTTAATTTTCCATATATAATTAAATCAATATTAATTTGTTACTTAATTCTTTAAAAACACTTACTTTAAGTGTAACAATTAATTATAATCAATTTAATTACAAATACCAAAAGGAAATACAGATTTTCCACATCAAGGGTGATTTTACATTACGTTATTGGATGTAGATATAAAATATGCGTGTGCTGTTCATATAAAGGCCTTTGGGGTTGAACAGCGGCACTAAAGTTACGATTCCCTGATTACGTAGATGTACACGACGGGTATTTAATTGAAAGGTGTGAAAAATATAAGTATTGCACTAGTTGTACATGCTATTTTTACTGTTGACATCGGTGTGTTACAATTTCATAAAAATTGAATGCAGTCAGCAGGGATGCAATCGTTTTTAATTAAAGAAAATTTAATAACAAGCTTCGCGCTTTTCTAGAGTGAGAGATGTGCATTCTCCTCTTAATGTGCAGCAGCCTGTAATGCAGAAGGGGTGAAGGCGGAGAGAAGTTATATAATTGGGTTTTAATTATTGCAGGCCCTACTTCGAGGAGCCATCAGCCAGCAATCCGCAGTCATCCTAATTTGCATGGCAATGGACAGATATTTATGTATGCAGCATCCGGCACGGTATCACAAACATTCCAGCAAGAAGGTAATTCATTATTAAGTTATTCCCCGCATTGTATCACAGTCTTTTGATTTATGCATGCCTTTTTGCTTTCTTTACTAAATAATATGTAAATTGATTTAACAACAAACGAAACTTTATCATACTGTAATAAGTTAATGCTCTGCGTTAAATTGTTTTATTTGGACGGAAATCATTTGTTTTTGATTTTATTTCTTTTTTTCTGAAATTTATCTACTTCAATCACAATATTTAAATATAATAACATTTATTATTTTAACATCATTAAATTTGTCTATTGTGATTAAAGTTGAAAGTAACAAAAACTAATTTAATAATGTAGAATCTATTTTCAATATTCTGATACAATATTTCAGATCTTTAGAACATAGTATTTTTTTTTCAATTATTTAGAGTAATTTATTTAATGACTTCACATAACTGTTTCCTTTCTGCATTATTTAAATTTGTTATTATTTCATATTAAGTCCCAGTAATAATAGTTTCTAAAAATGAAACTAGATGATAAAGTGAAATAATTAAAGTTTGTGGTAAACTATGGTTTACTTCAGTTTCAATTTTCGTTTTTATTTTCCGATAATTTTCGAGAATTAAATGACGAAAATATCGCGTTTTTTGTGAACAATAAAATCTATTGTTCATTTTTTAATTGAAAATTTTACCAGAAAGCTATTTTTTGATTATTAACCTCGTAAATTAATATGTCAATAATTAAAATAATAGCAGTCAAGATTATACTATTTAAAAGAGTCATATTATAAAACTTTAAAATTACTACCTAGAAGGTAATAGTACCTGATGAGCTTCGGATCTTTTCCAAGGTCATCATTTGCTTGAAATCCAAAATAATTCCGATACCGGGAATCGAACCCGAGCCTCCTGGGTGAAAGCCAGGTATCCTAGCCACTAGACCATATCGGATTGTTAAAATAACAACTGAAGTTTTCTGGGTCTAATGGAGGACCTAGCTTTAGTAGTTCAAATATCAGGAAATTTTAATAGCCTTAATCAAAGTCGCACTTCTTAGCAAAACGCATTATCCTCCAAAATATAATGGTTACTCTAGTGATTTTTAAGCTATGTACCCTTAAGTGTGTTAGGAATATGTGTAAATATCACTAATTACATTATCATTATTTTATATATTAAAATTTTCCGAATGTCCCAGATGACCTAATGAAGTTTAATTATTAAATAATTTTGATGGTAAGCATCAACCTCGTTCTTCATAGGTGAACATTCTCGCCTCAAAAATGAAGTGACTATTCTAGTGATTTTCAACTTATAAGAGCACAAATATTTGTATCATTAATTACATAATTTATCAAACAATTTCTTTCAGAGGTGATAATCACATTTTTTAATAAAAGCTACATAAAATATAGCAATGAATAAAAGAGTTGAAGACAACTTCTATGAGTGCATCAGAATATTAATAAGTTCATGAGAGTTGTGAGATACAATTTATTGAACAGTTTTTAATTTATATCACTTTTTATTAGAATCTATAAAAATGGATATTTATCGTCAATTTATTGTCTATTATTTGTACATAAAATCCATCATCATAAAATATAAGACGAGATCGAGAAATTTTAAAATATTAAGCCATAAAATCGTAGTGAACGTATTAATAACAAAACACTTATCTACAAAATAATTTGTCGACCATATACTTATTTCTTATATGTGTCTTAAAATCGATACTCAATAAAGACCCATCAAAGAAAGTATCTTAAAACGTTTGATAAAACTTTAGTATTAACTCATTTAATCACCCTTTCATTATTTATGTTTATTTAAAAATAATAATGATTATATGTATGAAAATATATTTTGCAAAATAGAAATAAAATTTAGATACGTTATCCCCAAAAGGAGAAGGACTATATATGTTTGAGTAACCAGAGATAAGTCCTCTAGAAAGAAAACCTGATAATTTTGTAATTAACATTCATATAACCACATAATGAATAGTAGAAACTCGTATGTATACTTGAAATCAATGACTTCATTAATATATAAAGCAGCCGGCCACAAGAATCGCATTACATGTACACCGCAAAACCTCACTTTCCAACTTCATCCTTTTTGTAAATACCAGTACAAATGAACCCATCCTCACATATTTCAAAAACCACATCGATCCAATTTTAATAGACATTCGCAAAATATCTTATATTATTAAATAGTCTGCCAATAATTGCAAAAATTAAAGACTTCACAAGAAAAAAAGTCGTCGGATCTAATTTGTAGTCAATAGATATATTTGATATATTTATCTTAAAAATAAATTATTACATAATATATACTAAGTTTAGAAAATGTTAATTGAAGAAAAGTTGGTTATATAAAAGAAACAATTAAATGTATTAGCTATTAATGTTACTTACAATATAGATGATGTAATGACATGGGTCCATCTAAGTGACAGAGCTGTTACAAATCTTAACGGTCCGTCACGGTAAATTAATCATGCACACACAAAACGTTTCAGATAGTGTACGATATGGAGATAATGATAATGAACACACGGTATTAAACGTGTCACCGTTTATCGCGTGAATATTAACGACAGCACTTACCACGCATTAAAAGGGTATCAAATTAGCCATGTTAGAGTATCAAAGGGATTTAAATCTGTCGTTTAATTCATTCATCAAAGCCACTTATATTTGCTTTGCAAGAAGTTAACACATTCTGTGGTAACATTGTTTTGTTTTTACAAAATCGAATTTCCTAAATATTAAAAAAGAATATAAAGTATCCGGCTTTATATATTTTAAGCTCTTTAGCCAAATTATTAATTATTATTATTAGTATTTATATTTTTTTAATTCGACCAATAAGTTATTATTATTATATTCTATAAAAGTCATTTACTAACTAGACATTTCCAATATTTTAATTAAATTAATAATCAATATTTATTTATCAAAAATACAAATAAATAGAAAGACCTTAACTTTATTTCGTAATTTATGGTCAATAAATATTTTGAATAATATAAATAATAAAAACTTAAATATTATATATACAAATTTCATAAATTCCAATAAAAATATAGAAATAATAGGGATACAATTCTAAAAATTAATGGATATTTGTGACAATAATGATATTCAAATAATATTCTTCATAAGTCAAAATATATATCGAAAACTATATATATATAATATATATAAATATATATAGTTATATTATTTATATTCTGATTAAATAATTATTATTTGCCAGTAAATCCAAACAATAAAAACATGATTAGTAAATTAAACATTGTAATTATACACTAAATGTTGTTCAATTATAAATATATTTCCCGCTTTGAAACGTTGTACTCATTAATCCTTTGCTATGTGTTTTCCCAGTGGGCTTTAATAAACTAAAATTAAACTTCCCTCGCTGGTTTTTATTTGTACATTTAATTATAATGTATAAAAAAATATTTTATTTAACATTGTATACAAAACAAAATTATTGTATAACAAAAATAATCATTTTTAATAAATTTATTTTAGCAGTCACAAATAGGTATCACTTTGTGTATTATAATAAATAAATATTTGTGACTGTAAAAACTAAATATAATACATTTTATTTTAACAACTATAGTAGAGACAATCCAAATAATTATAATATATAGATATAAAATTAAAATTAATTACTGTTAAGGTCGTTGGCCAACTGGAGAATATAAAGGGTGGGATAGAAGGTATTGTGGTCAGGGCTATAGGGGAACAGGGGTGATCCTTGTGGAACACCCTGAAGCACGACGAAGGATCTGGAAAAGGAAGCACGAATCTTGATTTGGAGGTTCCGATTTTTATGGAGGTTCTTGATTAAGTTGATAAAGTAAGGAGAGAGTTTCAGTCGGGAAAGTTTGAAAAGGAGTTCATCAATGAACAAGACGCTCTAATGATGACGTTCGATATCATAGGTTTGGAAATTGGAGCCAAGAATAATCTTTTTTTATATAATTTATTGTTGCAATAAATATTAATATTCAATAAAATAACAAAAATAAATAAACAGTTATAACGTGTAATAGTTAATAAACTATAGATCTTCAAAATAATAGCTAAGCAACAATAATTATTGAAATAGTTATACAATAACTTTCTAAGTTATGCAAATATAGTCAATTTCAAATAATGTGAATAATAGAAGCTTTACGACTAGAACCTCCATGAAAAGCGGACTCTGCAAGTCAAGATTTGCGCTTCCTTTTCCAGATCCTTGGTCCTGTAGGTGCTCCATAAGGATCATTCCTTTTCCCTTTGTTGTTTAACATATTTTTGTTCCGACTTCTATAGCCCTGACCCTAATACCTTCGATCCCACCCTTTATATTCTCCAGTTCACCTTAGAACTTCAATCCAAAACCTTCAGAACATCCTCTCCATATCCTTATATTGGCACAACAAGTTGCGTCTAGAAATAGATCATCCCAAAACGAAACTTCTAGTTCCCAACCGCATTAGATGATATTACTTTTGGTAATCTTCCCATTTAGCCATCATTAGCCTCATTCTCAACTCTCATTCAAAAGAACTGAAGTAAAACATGGAGACAAGATTCGACCACTTAAGATCCCTAATATCCATAGTTCTGCAATATCCGTCCAATGGAAAACATCCATTTATAAATTCATCTGCCGTTCAATATATATAAATGTTAAAGTGAATAATTTATTAAATCTTCTTGGAAACACTTAGTCACCATCATTTATGTGTATATAATTTAATCAATATTACATGTTTACTGTCAACTATCCGTTTTGAGTTGTAACGATATAAATTCTAGTGAGTCATATATACTTTGATAAGATATGAATAATCTTTTATTAAATATATTTCTCTATATTGCTTTGTATTCAGTTAATATCGATCCGTTTAACAGAATAGTCAGTAATAACATAATTTACAATTTTACCTATAATGGATATTCTAAAGTTTATAGTGATTTGCTGGGTATGCATATGTATTTCGACGATGTCTGGAAGTGTTTCTGCAGCACCTGCATATGAATCAAGAATCGTAACACCGATTCGATATGGTTTACCGGGATATGGGTTACGTATTGTTTGTCCCGAAGGATATCGATATGCCCGAAGAATGTGCAGAAAAATATTCTTTCATAAAATGTAGTGATAATAAATTTGATTTAAGTCTAATTTAAGTGATAATTATAAATAAGTTTACTAATAATAATAGTTTATTGCAACAGTAACAACAAATACATAAAAACATAATACAATAGTAATAAAGAAATACAAAGAAAAGAAAAATAAAATATGCTATTGCTACAAAGGTCTTTCTATCATAAGTTATTAATATTATTAAAGTTTTATACATTGAATAGTATCGACATCATGGATACATTATTTATATATTTATATAATATTTAAAAAAATCATCAATCTTTAAATATATTACATGTTGATGAGGTAATTGAAAAGACTATAGTGCTGATCTATTTCAAGCGATAAAGTGATGAACAAAACGGAAATTATTATATTGTAATTATAATATTGTAGTTTGTATAAGTTCTTACAAAATATATCAATTTGCTTATGTTGTATGATGTACTTTATTTTATATACACCCATACCTCGCTTTACGGCGAAACATGGCAGTAAAGTGAAAAGCTTTATAAGGAATCAATTATTGCGCTTGCGCAAGATTGGCAACATGTAGATTATCGACATCGAAAACAAGTTTTTTTTGCAGTTATAGCGAAACATTTTAGGCAGTAAATCGATAACGTGCCTTAATTGAAGAGGGCCGTTATAGCGAAATGCCGTATAAAAAGCGGCCGTATAGCGAGGTTTGGGTGTACTTATAACCTTCCATAATTTGTAAAATTAAAAGTTCTTACCAATCACAATAACATTTTTTATTTACGTGATATACAAATTATAAAGAATATTCCAAATTCTTTATGTAGTATTATTAATATTAAATAAAACTTATCAATGATCGATTGATTAATTTGCATATTATTAATAATATTTACTATATAATATTAACAATATAAAAATAAGAAAAACGTCAATGGATATAATAAATATGCTTTGACTAATTTTATGGACTTGATAAAAATAATAGATTTTAACAATTTTTTATATCTATAATACGTAATACACATATTTAATTATTTTTTTTAAAAAGATGTAATGTAATGTAACATCGAATGAAGATGTAAAAACTAGTTAGACTAGTTTATTATGTATACACTAATGTTAATTTGTGGCAGTGCACACAAGTTATGTATTTGATTTATGTTGAAATCTAATTAAGGGATTGTTTGATTTGTCCTTAGATTAGATATCAGAAATATCTAAATAACATTAGTGACTGAAATATGAAAATTTAAATAAGTATACATATGTTCGTCTGATAAGTGTACGTTCGTATGAACATCTAGTATATACATATGAAAGAAATGGAAAACCATTTATTTGCATTTTTTTACGCAGATGACAATTAGTGGTTATGTACTCTATATATTTTATTTATGAAAAAGTGTGATCGAAGGATTTTTGTATCATTTTTATAACATGATTGTATATATGCAATCAATATCCGAAATATTAAAATTTAAATATTTATTTTGTTTATGTGAGATTGAAAGACCATGTGTATATTTATATAATTGGATTTAAATAATACATTGTCGTGTCCCGGGATTAAAAATATTTTATTGGAAAACTGTCACAGAAATGCAGGATCACTCATAAATAATGCTTCACTTATTTAGTTAATTAAATAAGGTTATTAAAAAAATCTTAAATAATAAAAACGGAGTTACATTTCCTACGGAATTTAACTAGTCAAAGCGTCAAGTTAGATCCTCATATATGCCACCACTAATTGAAATTATTGAACTGAAATAAATAAATATTCATAAAAATCCATTTGAAAAGTGTACGTTACAATAAACATAAACACTTTCGGGTATCTCCCAACGTTATTGAAACTTGAAATTCGAAAATCGACGCTTCTAGTCTTTTCGTTAAGCATTAGCTCTTTGAGAATAGTAGAAAGGCTTGAGGCATGACACAAAGAAGTTTGAGAAACTCTGGTATAAGTAATATTAATGTAAACTAAATAAAATTGGATATCATGAATAAGACCGCAATATTTCCTCCCAAAATTATCAATATTTTTACTAAACATCTAATACATTTCTTGATATATTTGAAAAATGGACTATAAAAATTCTGTTACTACAATACATAATTATAAAAGATAAATAATGTATTAAAAATAACTACAGATTTATAGCCCATCATATTTGCTTGCTCCTAGCAATATTTACTACATATTTATGTAAATTCCCTGGCTCAAAAAGTTATTTTCTCTCCCCTTAATTCCTTATCCTCGCGATTATAAAAGCATCCTCGACGTTTCCCGTGGATTACGTGTATACGTAATCCATCGATGCATATTTTGTTCTTTAATTGAAACTTGCCCTCTTTTCTGTGTTCCCTGCTTATTAGATAATGACTATGCAAAAGGGCATCCGCGTTCCAGCGTTTCTATTAATGGAATTGTTCGATTCGGGTCACTGTACCACCACACCCTTCTACATGCACCCTTTACTTCTTCACTCACCTACTAAAAAAAAACAAAAATAAATATAAATATAAACGTAAATGATTTTGCTGACGTAACGTATGTCGCGAGTAAAACTGTTATTGCGCAAAAATTCCGCACGACGAATAAACATGATTTCCGTGCATTAAACACAATACAAGGCAGCATGACGGGCCGATGTGATGCACACAATAGGGGGATCTTTTATTCTGGAAAACGTTAACAATTTCAGAGTACAAAGAAACATACATTAACGGCTGTTCAAGTTTAAAGTCATCAATTACGTATTTGTTTTAACCATTTTTGTCCTGAATTCCAAGTGTTCACTTTACGTTTTTGATTAATTAATACTTTCTTATATAATACATAAGGATTATTATTTTATAGAAAATCATTTAGTTATAGATTAATCATTCAAAGTGATTATATTACATATATTAATCTTATATTATATTTAGCTGTTAGCCGTATTTAAAAAAATACAAATAATTAATTCTGTTATTTTACTTAAAAATATGACAAAGTGATTTAATTGCAGAATTTTTTCTAAAATCTAAAATTAAGCTAAATTTATATAATATAATAGATTGCAAAATATATTTTTAAAAAAATGTGCCTATCAAGACTTTATACTATTAGTCAACATTTAATTTCCATTTTCAAACAATTTCTTTTAAATAAATTTTTCGAACCATTAATTATTTTCCAGATTTGTTATTTTTTTCAATGATTGAATGTGACTACGTTATTAATAATGCCACATTTTTTTATGCATCGACGGCAGGCATTTTCTTATTAATCTGGAGGCCTGCGATGTGGAAGTAAAACCGGGCGATGGATGCGAAAAAAATTGGAGGGAAATGCGGAACTAAAGGCAATTTTCAGTTGCGGCTGGATCTTAAAAAAAAATAAGAAGAAAATGGGAGGATGGCGCTCGGTATATAAATGGAGCCTTTCCGATATCGGCCAGAACATATTTATCTTACAAAGTTAGCGTTAAATTAAGTGTGAACTCAAGGAAGGGAAATACAATTTTTTGTATCAGTTTTAGATGCTTTTTTTATTTGTTGTTATTGACTAAATAAGATGTAAATGGTACATTATTTGCTCCATAATGTTAAATTTCAGAAAACTGTGTTGGAAATACTTTAATAAGTGATCAGAAAATACTACTTCTGACTTAAGACTAATAAATTAATGTAGTGAAGCAAATCATACAACTTTAATGGCTAGTTAAAGCATTATTTTTCTATTTTACTGACAAGAGCATTTACCTTTTATAATTTTAGTTCCCAACATTTTTTAGTAAAATTAGTATCATCATCAATGAGCTTAGGTGAACTAATTCAATGTTGTTAGCATTTAAACAACACTAAGTAATTATTCTATAAGATTTAAATGTATTTTCTGGTTTTTGGATGTTATTTATTCTACTAAATATTATTAAATACCTAACGATTTTATCTTTCAAAAAACGATATTATGTGTACAACACTTTTAATTTGAAATTGTGATGCATATAAATTTTTGCTTTTATAGTACTATTATAGTGTAAGCCATTTGGAACAGGTCTTTTTATCTATTTTTGTGACTGTTGTAATTAAAATGATTATTATTAATAATTAATATTACTGAAACCGTAACAGAAACATTGTAAATATTCGTTTCTATTGTCACTTTACATATTCTTATAAATAGAATAATTATTTTTAATATTAATATTAATTATAATTAGTGCTGTTATGAGTTTATTTAGATCAATATTTACAAATAATATTTAACACTAATAACATAGTTTTCCGAAGGTTAGAAAGATCTCATTCGACAGTATTTTAGTTAAAGTTGTGGACAATAAATTTATTTAAAAAAATATTTCCGGATAATGATTTTAATTATTCATAAGTAATTATGATGATTATGATAAAATTTGAAAAATTATTTAATATAAATGTAATGAATAATATATTAACTAAAAGTTTTATTTGCATTTGTAAATAAAACGACGAGTAAGGTATTTTGTTTTATATTTTTAGAATTAAGCAACGATAAGTATCAATAATCTTCAAGAAAATTACAATTTAATTCTAACCATGAAACAAATTCATTAATACCATTACATTTATAGGAGACTTTTAAGTAGAGGCCAAAGAGAACTGGTCCCAGCAATACTAGTAACTTGTAAAAGTAGCACCACATACTTCTAATGCCAGTACCTATCACTTATAATATCGTAGTCGAAAAACTATAGTTTCTTGTTTAAAAAAATGAAATTCAAAAACCAAGTCAACTCAAAAATATTTTGTTTTAACGAAATTGATATAATTTCAAAACAAATAAAAAGGAAATATTGAATATTCTTAAATTAATAATTTAATTAAGAAATATATGCTACTATTTTATAGATAAAATTACATTATATACTATTATTTAAGTACTTAATTCTGAAACAGGATCAATAATTTATAAATTTACTGAATCACATATAATTCGTATTAATGTATTTATAAACACAATAAACATATTAATATTGTGTGAATCGTCGCATATGCTGTGATACATTTGGGAATTTATTTGTTTTGTGCTATATCCCCATGGGTTTTATCATGCATTAGTTGAAACTATTTGTATACAATCAAAGGTTGCTAAATCAAATCTCATTACAATTCCGTTTTTGTTTTGTTAAGTGAATCCAGTATTTCCAATGAATTTACGCAACTGCAGTTGTTCGATATTCGTTTTAATAAACTAATGGTATTTATAAAATACATATAGATTCATATCATTTTCAATTATGACTACAATAAAATATTTATATTTATTTAATGTAGGTTTAAAATAACAATGTTATTTTAGTTTTGCTGTATAAAATAAATCTTAAGAACTTTAAGAATTAACTCTAAATAATAATATATATTGCCGTTGATTTTTTAGACAATATTAACGCAAGTCCTTCAAAATAAGCCCAGTACATATTTTCAGAACAATTGAATTAAGTATATTTTTATAGTAAAATAATGATTGATATATTCAATTCAATTATTTAATCACAATTTGCATAATTGCATTTTTCATATTTTTTAAAATTATCTCAAAATTTTTTTTTTATTTATAAGAAACCTTTTTTTATTAATGTTTCTGTTATTGATGTATACTTTATTTTCATAAGTGAATATAAATTTGTCCAATATTTGTCTAGGACTCAAACATAATAAATGATTTGTCAGCGACAAAACTCCACTATTAGCAATGTTTTGCTCTTCAAAAAATCATTAATCACTAAGACAATGGAAACTCATGTTAAAACTTATATTGATTAATGTATATCCTTTTGAAAAATGACTGCTTGTACAATTAAGCATATACATTTTAACTTATTTTTTTTCTTATTTACACAATTTTTTTGTGTATTATTAAAATAATGAATATAATATAATTTAAGTAAAATTATTTAAGTTATTATTAGTTGTATTTAGAATTATATTTTATTTGCACTGTCCAATAAGTTATATTATATTATTATTAAAAAAAAATATATAAACAACATCATGATAACAACCACCACATACAAATAATAGAAGAAAGTAAATGAACAATACTAATATCAAAAAGCAGCCTCTGGAAGAAATAACATAATTATAGGGACATCAAGGTACATGTAGGATATTTATATTTGGAATGTTTGTTGAATTTTCAGGAATGCACAATTTAAAGAAAGGAAAAAATCTTTTGAAATTAATTTAAGGAGAAGGGAGAGGTATCTATCGAGGACTGGAGCAATTTTGGTTTTGGAATAGGGGTTGTCATTGTTGTGAGGATACGAAAGGAGGATACGGGGAGAATTTTTTAAACAGGATTTGGCATTGGGAAATAAGAAGCAAAACTATAGTCAAGAATTGGACGGCAGATGGATTTATAAATGGATGTTGGTGAATCAGGATCTTGTACTGATTTTGGACATATGTTCTTTAAAATGTGAGTTAAGGTTAACTATTAAATCAAGGAGGATTCCAGGGTAATATTCATTGGACGACGGGTCAATGCGAATGTTACCAAAAGTAATATTTTGTGATTATGTTAAGCGGTTGCAAGGCATACAAGTTTTGTTTTGGTAGGAATTATTTTTAGACGCCTTATTGTACCAGAAAAAGGATGTGGAGAAGAGGATTTATACATTTTGGATAGAAGTCTGAAGAAAATAGGCATGTGAAATCAAGATATTGGTATCGGGGCTAAGAGGTAATGATTATAATAATCGTTAATTTTTTAAATTCTACATTTTACGTATTATATATGGATTATAAAGTTAATTTCATTACATTTTAATATTATACGTATTTTGCTCTTTCCTTGTTCACAAATAATTAAAAAAAACATATATGTTATGCTTCCAAATAACCAAAATATATAATTAGCAAGCTACTCTGCCGTAGACAGCTTTTCTGAAATAAAATAATTGAAAAGTTGGAATGAAATAATATAATATATTTTCATTTAAAATAAACCGCTTCAATTTATAAAGCAATTACCTTTTTTCTTAAGTGTACAATTCAAAGTGCATCGTGAGAAACATGACCATAATTGAGTAAAACGATATTTAGAATAGTGGAGGAAATAAAGTACGAAACGCAATTAAATGCTTGGGGCAAAAATGAGTTTTACCATTTTTCAAATTTATTGTATTAAAAAATATAATTTTATACAAATAATATATTTATGCCAATTAAATAATAATCTATTGTTAAAATCAATTGATTGTAACGTTAAGTATATTTTTTTAATATGATTATATAAATATTGTTAGTAATAACTTACTATTCACTGAAAATGCTTAAATAATTTTGAAAAATTACAACCGCTATTGCTGCTTCAAAAGTCATCATGTGAATGAAACGATTTTCATTTAAATTGCAAGTTTTGTCATGTATTACAAATGCAGATTGTCGCTCGCAACGACCAATAAATCCCTCCAAAATTATAGCAATACCGATTTAGTCAAGCACCATGTATCATTGCGTGATGTAATTTTGACGATCAATCTTTCAAAACTTATACTTTTTTATTATTGTTTATACTTATTAATTTTATATAGATTTTTGAAATAATACGATTATTTTAAAATATTTTATAATGTTGAAAAAAAATATATTCAAATACAAACATAAATGATTATTTTTAGTACAATTTAAGAAGCTCACAGAAAATTATATATTATGTTATCATTATTGTTTTATTTTTGGTTTATTCTAGTGAAATTTATTGAAAAATAGTATTAAATTAGAAAAAATATGCATAGATATCAATATTGCATAGAAAAACATTCTAAGTAATATCAAATAAATATCCAAATCATATTAAATTTCTGAATACTTCGACAGATTTGAGGTAATTTTCTACGTTTTCATAGAAATAAAATTCTGGCGTAAATTCTATTAATTGTTTCCTTGATTAGGAAACTTTACGATTTATTCTAATTTATTAATTAAACATATTGACAGTTAAAAAAGTCATAGCAACTAGACAAAGATTGACTAGTGAATGACGTATTGTATTGAATTAGTAATTTTTCAAGATAACTTTTAAATTAATGAACTTATATCTTGTCTTAGGTTTCTCAAAAATATTCTTTATTAGTTAAATTATAATATATTTGATGAATAACCACTCATTTTTTAGTATGTATTAATTATGGCGTGCGTCAGTATTACATGGTAAACCCAAATGGCTGAACATGATATGGGCCGAGTCACTAATTAAAATCATTAAGAGCAATCCCTTGGCCGTAATTGGGAAAGGCATCGATCCAGAACTCTATAGTATCTCATTCTTTCTCTTTCTACAATTCCGGACTTCTCTTTCATGTCCACCCCCCAAGAAGAGTGCCGAGATTAATGAACCGGATTGGATAAAATAAATCCCGACGTGTTGTTTGGGGTGTTTACAAGGCGTCCGAAAATAAAAGTCGAACGACCGACGATGCAGGAGCAGACGAAGAAGAAGTAGTAGTAGGAGGAGGAAATAAAGATACGGCACTATCCAAGAGTTCACCTAATATTCAGTTAAACTGTACCGAAGTTGTTGATAAGGGAAAGAGCACTATCGCATTCGTACGTACGACCCAAAGTTAGATTGGTTTGTGCTCGAGATTTTCTTCGTTTTCTATTCGACAGCCAAATATTCAGATTACTTTTGCAATACTTCACAATCATCTTATTGCTAGCACATTTCCGACTTTTCGAGAACGCGAAGTGAATATAAACAGAGCATCACATAACCAATTTTTATTTATCTTTGTTCATTATTTTTCTTTCCTTCAGTATAATTTCCGTATCAATTTCACGAAAATTTATATATTTTTCTTTCTATGTCCAAACTTTTAAAGAAATGTGTACACAGAATATTATCAATTTAATGTAAATGTTACTATTTTGTTATTTAATATATACTAAATAAAACAAAACAAAAATTTTAATTGATAAATGTAATTAAATTTTATATATTTTTAAAGTTTATCAAATTAATTATAATTTGCTAATTTATAATAATAAAGATATTTATGTAACAGTATAATAGAATATCATCAAAAAATATTCATAATAATATTTATGAAATTTAAAAAAACTGTCAAAAAGATATTAAAATATTAACCTTATGTTTTACCATTCTGTAATATAAATAACATTTATTACATCAAAGACTTTAAAAAAAACTCGATATGATGATACACCTATACCTCGCTTTACGGCCTAGTTACGTTCCACAAAACTTGGCAGCAAAGCGAAAAGCCGTATAAGGAATCAATTATTGCGCTTGCGAAAGATTGGCAATATATAGATATATCGAAATGCAAAAAACTATTTTTTTACCGTTATAGCGAAACATTTTAGGCCGTAAATCGAAAACGTGCCTTAATTGAAGAGGGTCGTTATAGCGAAATGCCGTATAAAGAGCGGCCGTATAGCGAGGTATGGGTGTAATTTCAAATACTAAGAAACTATAAATAAAAAACTATTGGTGCAAAAGGTATAAACTATATATTTATCATAATTTTGAATAGATAACTTTAAATATAACATTTACTTTTTGAGAAACAATTACATAATTTGATAGCTTAAATAATTATTATTTTAATTTTAACCTCGTAGGGAAAATGCTGTAGAAAATAGTATAATTGTGTAGAAACTAATTTTATTATTTTTTATTTTAATTAATTTAAATGAAGTATAAAGAACTATTGTCTATAGCCCTTTAAAGCAATGTCAATAATTGCGATTTCGTTTTTGAGTATTTGCATTATTTTGGTTTGTATTTGGTGCAATAAATATAACAATAGTAGAATAAGTATGTTAAATGTTATTTAGTGATGTATTTTCTTAACTATAATTTAATAGAATAGTAAAGTCATAATTACAAAGTGAGTTACTTTATTTTTTTATTTGAAAATTGTATGATTAATATAATAAATAGGATAACAACTAATATTATGCTACAGAATCGTGCCTGTATTTTATAGTTTAAAACCCTACAGTCGAAGCAAAATCCTCGAATGTACGTGATGTAGTATATGAGAATATGAAAAACACCAGCGTAAAACATGTGATAAATGTACTTATGGTTTGAAAGAACGTGAATTTAGAGAAAACTTTCTTACACGAGAATTATTTGTCATCTTAAAAAAAAATCTATATGGGAATGCATTTTTTTCAATGACAAAAGCAACTGTAAAAGTGCATATATAATATTATTTTATGTTTAAACTTAACACATTTAATAGTAGTAAGTGTTCATTAATTACTTAATTCCGATTTTAAAAGAATAATATTATTTAATACAATAAATAGAAAAAATATTCAATTATATTTGTAATAATATTAAATATAATTTAGCTTCATAATAATAATGGTAAAGTAATAATAAAATTTCAATATATGTAAAAATATTAAATATTGATAAAAACTGCCAAAAACTGTTTTTTTTTTCCGTTGAACAAATAAAATAGATTTGTTAAAAAAATATCTATGCAATACATTATGTTCTGTTTAAAATTAACAATAAAAAGATATATAGATATAATAGAAGAGTTATTGTATTATTTTTAATTGATTATGTATAAGAAAATATCAATAATCTGTATAATGTATTACAATGTTACGTAACTTGACAAATCAAGAGAGTTCAGTGTGAATCTTAATTTAATAATGAACGACATCTTTGCACCTCTGTGTCTGGGTAACCACTAATTCGTTTATATCCACGACGTTTCTGGAATACATGGTTACGTTCTGTCCCTTACCGTTTTCCGGATTACAAGAACAACAATATTTGCACTTCCAGCGACAAGCTTTATTTAGGATTACAACCTGGAACAATTCAATTTTATTTATTAAATATTGTCACGTATTCGTGCTTGCTACGTGCAATATCAATTTATTATTTTCACATTTGGTGACAAGTGTAACAGAACAAACTGTTGATTTAATAAAAATATTATTGAATTATATATATTACACATATAATAGAATTAACGTTGATTAAACACTTTTCTGTACAATGTGGAAAAATATTAATGATCTTATATTTCTGTAAAAAAAACTCTCTTTTTAAAATTACTTTTGATGTATTTTCTTCACTGTTTAATAATATATATTTTTTTACAGCAATATCTTTCAAAATTAGTTTTTGAATTAACCTGTTTGGTATGAAAACCAACTAAATTTTAATTTTACATTTAAATGTAAATAAAAATAGAAAAATATTAAATAAAAGATAATGAAAATATCTAGTGGAACATATTTAAAAACAATTAAAGTTATTTCAATTTTAAAGTGTTTAAAAATGTAAATATTTTTTTATTTGTCCGATTATCGTTTGCTTTTTAGTAATTTTATGGTTTCATGTTTATTGAATATCTTATGCAATTAAGTCTTTTTAATAAATCTTTAATAAATATAATAAATTCATGTCTAAAGACTTATATAATTGACCCGAAAAAGGTAATCCATATAATATAATTTGTGAAGTATAGCGACACAATCCAGCGATCCTGAATATTTGTTTCCAGGTATATTTTTCTTGATATATATAACAAGTAATCATGCAAAAAATATCTTCGAATCATACGAATGAAGACTCTGCCCTCTCCGGGTCATTCACAAACTTAAACAAGACGTGAAAAACAGACGTGAGTTTCAACATTGAAGTTGTCTATAAACGTCTCTTGCATTCCTACAGCAACTTAGGCGAATTTAATTTGTTGTTATATGTGTTAACTATGTGGTCATGAATTGCTACCAGCCTGTGAATTATGTTGTCTTGATGGTTTTTAGGTAACTCACACGTCTTTTAAGTGGCCTTATCTTGATGTCAGGTACACCCTGGTACAGCGAGGATGAGTTTTATAGGTCTCTTCGGACATTTGGAAGACCATATGTTTCCTGTTATTCCAGTATTATTTTTTATTATTTAAATAGAAAAGAAATACTTGACAATTGATTATTTACACTTACTTTTAATCCACGTAATATTTATAATAGTTTGACACAGTCCGACAATATTTCGGACTAGTTAAATCCAAACGTACCCAGGGGATTTAATGTATGCAATGAAAAATAATGGATAAAATCAGATTTAACTTTATAAAGAAAAAAGAAGAAGTTTTGTTAAAAATTAATAACAAAATAATAAATGAATAGTATACACATTTATTGTAGTATCAATAAAGAAGGTAATTAATAGCTTAGCATTATTGGAGCATAATACAGGCAGTATAATTACTGAGTGAATAGCGCGTAGTCCAATACTACACCATAGTAGACCATCCCGATAGCTATCTGAGAGATTAACACCGGCCGATTGGAAATTACCGAAGCCAGCAATGCTATTTGCGATCGAATTGGATCGCATCTCCATCGAACGTATAAATGATGTTGTTGATTCATTTGATTATATTATTTACTAATGAAATACACATCGATCGATGATGGTTTCAATCAGTTAATTGATGCTTCAGATACACTCGATTGATACACATTGCTGAACAACATGTGATGATCAGTTACACTGTACGACGTTTTTGTTACGTTTAATATCCAATTCTGGAAAATTAGTGCAATTATTTTTGCAGCGTCGGCGTAAATTCCGCGGGTTACATAATACCCCCGCGGAGTGTGTGCGTGCGGGCGAGCTCTAATGAAATCAATTTGTCTGCAATTAATTAATATACTCGTGTTAAATTCTCATTAGAGAACCAACGCATAGGTTAAAAGTTCGACGAGTATATTTTATGCATAAGTTCAAACATCACCCAAAAACATATTCCGTAAATATCTTGATAAATGTAAATTAATGCATGTTATAATCTTTAATTTATAATAATATATTTTTAATATATTTAAATAATATTATATTAAAAGACTGTAATCAATAGTTCTTGTCCAGTTTATTGTTTTTGTTATATTAATTGAGAAGATATTACTAAAATTGCTTCGGCAATACATATACTAAAATTATTAGATTGATAGATTTTATTTGTATATCATTTATTTTATTCACAATCTATCACAAATAGGACATTAAGAAAATTTGTTGGCGGTACAATTGTCATGTAGATGGGGAACTCAACAGTATCCATCTATAAAAATTAACTTATAATAATTTTATATAATATAATAATATTAATTAAATCTATGTGGTAAGTCTAGAATGTAGCACTTTTTAAGTCTATATGTTTGTATTTGCTTTACTAGAAGATTGTTTGCTACTTTGTTTGGGTGTGATTGGAGTCTTCCTTGATACCTTCCACTATAGTTTGTTATTTCACTTTTCACTGTTTTGATTTGTAGATCACTATGTGAGATTGATAGATAACGTTGTTATTTACATAAAACGCAATTTATGATGGAATATGAGTTACTGTTTTTAGAGATTACTGAACTTATGTTTCAATTCAAATTAATATAATCAAAATATAATGTCACTAAATATTAAATCTTAGATTTTCTTAAGTACCTAGTTTGATACTTGGTGTATTTCACTTTGACAGTCTTTTTTATACGTATGGCTTGGTGTGTAAATCTTACGAATTGCCTTTTGTGGATAAATTTTCTAAACATTGGTTAAGACAAATATTCGTTATATTTTAGAATGTTGATTTTTTTATAAATCTAATGACACAACTCGAAAGGTCAACGAAATAAATGGCTAATGAACAAATAATATTGATTTTGCCACTGAATCGCTGCAAGCAGAGACTTTAGATACTATATCTGAATAGATACAATCTTTGATGTTACTATTTCAACAATAGTAAACCATAGGAAACAAATTGCATAGTTTAAAAGCGATATAGAGAGCTTAATATGAATGCTCGACCACATATTGGATGAATAACGTTGCAGCAATTGACTACCATTTACTCCAGTCATTGAGACACATCTACAAAGGAAAAATATATAATTCCCAAGAAACTTTAAAAAACGCTTTTTATGATTTTATTGTTTTAATAACCTAGTGGTAAGCTGGAGAAACTGTATCGAGAGTATATATTCTTACATAAGCTATAATAAATATTACACTGTGAAATCTACTATTTCGTACATAATTGCATAATTATTACATATAATGTTTTAAACATTTGGTATTTAATATATTAGGTTATTCTTATTACAAATTTTAATAATCATATTTATATTAATACTTGATTTATTTTAGTACATATTAAAAAAAAGATCTTCAAACATTTCTTTTATTCGTAATAATTATTATGTAAATATATAGGAAGTCAATTAATATAACAAAAGAATCACAAGATGATATTTGCTAACTTTTGTTTAACTATAAAAAGTTAAATAATTTGTGAAAAAGTTTGTTATGGATTTTAGGTTTTGATATGCTTTATTAAGGATTATGACTTGACCTTTTATAGACTTTTAAATGATAATAGTCATATGATAGTCAAAATTGTTATTACATTTTTGGAATTATTATAAACATGTTAATTTTTGTACAAAATTGATATGGTGAATGTTCAGTAAAAATAATTATGAAAGCGTGGAATCAATTATATTGTATAAATTTGGTGCATTTTTATTTAATATTTGTAATTTACATGGGGGAAATACTGCGGTATATGTATATGTATAGGTACAATAAATTGTGTTTATTATTTATTTAAAAATAATAAACACTTCATCCGATATAAAAAACACATTTTTTATTTTATTGGTTATTAAAAATAGTACATTTATTTCTATTTCATATTTAATTCCTTTGATATTAATAATAAAATGTTTACATAAATATTTTAATAATTTTAAAGTAATTAAAGTAAATGATCAACAGCCCTTTCTAACATTTGAGATTGTATTTCAATATTATTACTTATCTCAAGAAAAATATTATTTTATATTAAATAATTAAAACAAACTATTCATCTATTATGTAAATATGTTGCTAAAAAGTAAAATTTGCATTTTTCTTTTAAAACGCAATAAAAAAAATAAGTTTTCTTGTAAATGCAGAAAAAGGTTAGCAATAAAATATTCAGTGTTACCAACATCGCTTACATATAACGAAAATTACTAAACTTTTCTTAATACCTTCTTGAGAATTATTGATAGATCTCTAAGATCATTCAAACAGAACTATAAGAAGGAGCGGAATTCCCAATTTTTGTTAATATTTAGGTATAATAGTTTAGTCGTTGAATTAATCACATTTCTTCAAATTTATTCAAAACCAGAAAATAAGACATAATGTGAAGAAAAAAAACTGAATCCTAAATATCAATCAAAAAATAACAATTTATACAGCATGAGGTCACATTTCCAACCTTACTGCAATCAAGACTAGTAGCAGGATTTAACTGCAACAACGTAATGGATTGCGCTATTTTGATCAGCAATATAATGAACTAAATTACCAGGTCCTCTTCCACGACGTCGGTCACATTGTCCACCGGAACGTACATATCGATGAGTCTAATAGGATTATCTGCCGTAGTTATCTTCGAGAGAAGATTCGAGGGTGTGGAAGCTTCGAAAAAGTTCGTCTGGTACAAATTATGTGAACATCCAATGACAGTTAGGCTGGTGAATAGCAAATTACCCTGTGATATGCTCAGAATGGTCCAAACACCTAAGCATAACAACAAGTTCAAGTCTATGCAAGATTCGTTGGAATTTGGTAGATACAACCAACATGGGTAGGTTCGTCATGATAAATCTATGAAAACTAGGCCCTGAGAGACACAGTCAGTAGAGTTTAAAGATCATAGTACAATTCTTCATAAAGTAGAATACGTGACAATGAAGACAAGAAATCCAAGGAGAATACATCTTCACCAACAACTGTCGAAGAATTGGACGCTGAAATGAATGAGTATAACAAAATTATGGATGAATACGATGCATTCTTTTCTGGCAATTTTATATATACTACTTTAAGCAATATTTTGTATACTACTTTTCTTATATACCATACCATTACTCTACCGTTAAAGATACCTTATTGCAAAATTGACTTTTTGAAGTAGTATTCATTGATATAACAACTGAAAAGTCTTAACAAATGCAATCTAATATTAGTATTATTTTTATAAAGATGACAAATATGTTGTTTAAATTCAAATATAATCAAATCGAATTAAATAATATTTATAATGAAATAACTGTATTTAGATAGAAAGACTTATTTTGTATTTTATTGCTTTTTTATTGTTACAATAAAATTATTTCTTTTAATGTTAACGGTAACATTATAATTGAAAGATAATGTCAGTAAACTAGTTGACAGAACATACAGATCTGACTGGAAAGACCTGACATTGGGCAAATGACACAAAAAAAACAATATTAAAATAAATGTAAAAAAATATATTATTATAACTTTATTATATTCACTTTGTAACAACCAAATTATTATACTAATTTAAACTATAAATATAAAACATCAACTATACGACAAACTTAAATTGAAAACTGGTAATATTATACCAAATCTAAAAAGTCAATCTTATAGCATTATTGACCTTCTGACAGGAAATAGCTCATCAATCACGAGATGGCGACATCTCCGGGAGTCAGATATAAAAGCGGAAACTGAGATATACACATTTCGCAATCCAGATAGATTTTTTTTGACGTATATGTTGACAATGGAAAATCCGATATGAAACTAGAAACTCTTCATATATATTTTTTGTGCGTAATTAAATCTGGGACCTCAAGGACACTTAACATACACACACATAACATTATATAATGTAATATTTAAAGTGGCATTTAATTTTACTTTTACATACACAATGGTAGACCAAAATAGTTCGTCCTAGTTTCCTCGAACTCATTTCGGTTTGAAATCCGAGCATTCAGCGTTTCGAAGTAACAAATACGAACGCAAACAAATGCACATTTTATTATATAGAATTCAAAGAAACTTGATACAGCTCCATTTTTTTTTGTTGTACATAATATTCTGGGATATGTTTCTGTGTGGCGTGTTCCGATAGTGCAACAGATATTTATTGAGATATAAAAGGGTGCACTGCGGTTCCAAACGTGTTATAACACACAGAATCAGAGGAAACAAAAGAATAAATTGGTTTAGTTTTTCCTACGTTTTTATATCATGTTCCATTTGTATAATCTGTATCCTTTATGAGAGAGATTAAACTGAATCTTTTGTTATTTTCACACAATCCTAACAGAAGCCGATTGAACTAAATTTTTTAATAATTTTATTAAATATATTTTGTTGCATATTTCCATAAAAAAATAAGATTCAAACTTTTTCATTAATTACAGAATAAATCATTGAATTATAATAACAATTCGGTTCATGATTTTTCGAAACTGTTTGAATTAAATGTTATAAAAATTAGTCTAATTTTATGTTTTACTGTTTATGTTTTTAATGTTTTACTTCATTTATCTTGTTTATAGTTATTATGTTATATACTTATAATGTTGGGTCATAGAATCTAACGTTATTATTACATTTTTACTACATAGTGTGTATTAACTAATCGATATTTTTTTAAAATCAAACTTTGTTGCAGATTACTATAAAAATAATTTTGAATTAATGAATTTAGTAATTTTACTTCAAACTGTAAAATTATAATAAAATCTGGTACAGTACAATATATAATTAGTCTATGGAAGCTAGTTTTAAAAAAAACTTTATAAAAATAAGTTTATCATTTCATGAAAGAATTATTCTTACGTGTTGATTATATTCATCGTGTTGTCAACATTATTTCTGTTGAGTGATCGGTAAACTAAGAACTAATACAGAATAGTGAATATACAAAACAGTGTAAAACAGAATATGCAGTTTATGATCGTTTTTATTGTTTTTTTTTTAATTTCATTTTTATTATAATTATTGACCAAAGGTGTTTCCAAAAATTTATGTTTCCGTCTTAAATTTGTTATAAATTATAATAATACCTAGTGCAATCCCATTTACGATTAAAATGTAATAATTGTTATGAACTTTCAAGTATTTATATTCGATAATTTGAACATAACTTGAGAAAATCTATTATTATATTTTTATAACTTAAAAAGTAGTTATCATAATTTTTATTAATACTACTACTTACAGCATAAATAATTACGACAACTCGTACAATTCAGTTGATATTTTGGTGTATATAAATTTTCTCTTTTTTCATATAAAAATTGTATTCATATGTATTGAATGTATCAGATTTTATAAACTACATTTAGTTAGTGTATTGTTCCACATTTTGTCTATTTATCTTCCATTAGGGCCATTTCTGCGCTCTATGTTTTAATAAAAGAAATAAATATTGTATATTGTATGTAATATCTTTTTTTTTTCATTATATATTGAAGAATGATCATAAAGCATATATTTCCTATATTACAATGTATATATTATTGAAATTTTGTTGAAAACTAATTGTTAAACTATTTATGTGGGTGAAAATTCCGCAGTCTCGTTAAATAAAACCGCGTACGTTTATTGAAGCCAAATTGCCAAAGTTACAAACATATTTAGAGACGTGCCACCATTTGCACGGTTTGTCACAACAAACACTAATAGAATTACATGAAACTTTTTCACCTTAATTACATTTCCCCTGCGGCGTTTTATTACAACTTTCATAAGCTTTCCTTCATGAAATACCCTAAGTGCTATACCAAACAATTCATTGAATTTAATTAAAGTAAAGTCGAATTGTAAAGTGAACGAGTTTTGCTAAATATTCACCTATTTTGAATAAATTTATCCGTTCCGTATGAATATGTAAAATTGCTCGTTGAACCTGAAGTGAGGTAAACTTATTAATTTCTGGAGTCAGCCTGAAGATGATTAAAAGTTTTCTCCGTGTACAGCGTATATAACCTAGTAAAGCATGAGATATATCAAGATATAAGTGGAGTGCAAGTCGCATTGTTAAAACCGTTTCTCGAGTTTATCTTTTAACACTTGAATTGCCAAAGTTTTGCGCAACGAAATATTTTAAATGTTACTGCAGGAACCAATGGCATTTTATGATATTTGTTTATGTTGTAACAATTAAATCTATGAAAAATACTGTAAGAATCAAAATATAATACTAAATATAAAATCAAGCATAATGATAATAAAAATAAAAGGCTGGCCAAAAGGCTATCGGTCTTTCCGCCTGATTTATATATTTTTTCAGTATCATTAAATTGTATGGATTACATTTGATTAAGTGACTAAAGTTCAATTATATCAATATTTCAAATGGCCCTGATGCAGAAATTAATAACATTCAATTATGAGCAAAATTTACGTTATTATATTAATTAAGTGCACGAACAATGGGTTAGATTATCTCAAAGCACGAACTAAGGCCATTATAATATATGGTTCTGCCTTTATAGCAGCTAACTGGGGCGCTATTCCAGTGGATCTTCGAAGATAAAATGTGAGATGCACAATTTGCACCATCCCCCGCATCACTGTCTCTTTCACAAAACTCGTCATAACTGCGGTCTCCCTAGATGTTACGTAATCTTTATTTCTTCATTTTGTATCCTCGCAAAAGCTAAATTCTAAAATTATATAGGTGGATGACTTCTGCGGAACTTTTTTAAATCGTTATTTAATTAGTATTTATTTCTTGAAGAGATTTATTTATATTGCTGAAAAACTAAGAGGAAGTCGTTAGAAACGTAGTATTGTCCTGGAATTTTACTGATTCCTGTAGTTGTTTTCGTCATATTTTAATATGAAATGGTGGAAAAATGAAGATAGGATAGAGATCCTCCCAAATATTGCGCATCGTTTAAATGGGAAACTTCTTTCAATTGCATTAAAAGTTTTTCCGAAAGTTTTTCTCTCCGCACATTTTCCTTAATGCGACATTGACGTCGGTGTCTTTGATTTTTATCTGAAACTAAAAATACATCGGACGATTTTAAATTGTTTAAACTACAACATCACGGACGATTTACTTGTACAATTTGAAACTTTAATGTAATTTAATTTCAATTTGTGATTATTGATTACTAAATCAATAAAACGTTCCGAATCCAAGCTTTATTTTGTGCGACATTACTGAATTTATTATCGAATTCAGTCAATATCGTTTATAGTTTAAACACGAATAAAAGTCGAAATAGTCGATG
The DNA here is from genome assembly GCA_018845635.1 of Nicrophorus orbicollis. Taxonomy (NCBI): domain Eukaryota; kingdom Metazoa; phylum Arthropoda; class Insecta; order Coleoptera; family Silphidae; genus Nicrophorus; species Nicrophorus orbicollis. The sequence continues at coordinate 257,324 of JAFMTC010000698.1, read as the reverse complement.
ACCTGTTAACAATTACTTTTTATTATATATTCAGATATCGTTCTTATTATTCACTATCTACCAGATACTGTAAATAGGTAATGACAAATATTAAAATAATATAATAATTTTATTACAAATTTCATGAGAAAATAATGCAGTAATACCTCGCATAGTTTGTCTTTGAACAGTCCGAATTCACTACATTCCAGTTCAATAATTTCATTAGAAACTAAATTTTAATTAAGCAAAATAACAATAAACTTTAAAAAGTAATACACAATGAATTCTTGGTTTATAATCCTTTGGCAGAAGTTATACCTAATAAATTTGTACACATACGTAAACCCGCATTCCGCAATCGATTACTCGGACTATGTGTTGTACTGATCTTAAAGCTATATTCTTCTGACTGTTCTGGCATAGTAAAGTGCAAAATTTAGTAGAAAGATTTACACATTCTATTGAATTCTATTCTTTTGAAAATAGAATAAATATAGTATGGTGAATCTTAACATATATTTTACTACTCTTCCCCTAAATATTCTTACCTAAAAATTCCAAAACTCTCACCTTGAGGGCCTTCACTCAAGTACCTTATTCATTGTTGTGTCCATGGCGTTTGATTCTCTCTGGTACCTAGGTCTCCTATTCAAATTTTCCCATCTCAAACTTCCTCAATACCTTATCAACTTAATCACGAACCTCCTTGAGAATTGATGACTCCAAGTCTAGATTCGCGCTTTTCCAGATTCCACTCTTATGTATTACACAAAGATCACCCATGTCACTTTTGTTGTTTAACATTTTTTGTTCCGACCTCTATAGCCCCGACCCCAATATCTTCGATCCCACCCTATATATTCTCCAGTTCTCCGACGATACTACCTTCATTTAACATGCTTCTTCTCTTAAAGATTCTATGCAAAACCTTCAAAATCTCCTCTCAACATCTTTATCCTGCTACAACAAATGGCGTCTAAAAATAAATCCTTCCAAAACAGAACTATTAGTTCCCTACCACCGCATTACATCATCCTCTCCCCATATTACTTTGATAACCTCCCATCTACCTGTCGCCCTTCTTCATATACATAGGAATCCTACTAGATCCAAAACTCAACCTTAACTCCTATACAAAATAACTCAAATCCAAAATAAAGACAAGATCCTGCCACTTCCAATCCCTAACATTCGGTAGTTCTGTAATATCAGAAAAATATATAACATCCATCTATAAATCCATCTGCTGTCAAATCCTCGAATAATCTCTCCGAGTGAGGATTAGACTATAATTGTTTAACAGGATTTTTTTGTAGGATACTCGCCAATTGTTGATTTAACATTAAAATCAATCCAATCTGATCTTTTATTTGATAATTTTATATAAAAATAATTAATTATAATAATAAACTAACGTTATGCGTTGTGTGCATTATCTGATACTAAAAAACTGTGCAAACTGTATATATTGTAATTAATTATTATTAAATTATAAAAAATGAATGCATGTTACATTTTTCAGTGGTTACGGCCCTATTCTGAACATGCGTCCTTATCAGCTCCTTCAGTACTTTATTTTGATGACTGATAAAAGCAGGAAATATCGGTCAACGGTGGGAACAAGCACCATTTCGCACAAGATTTTTTTAGCATTTTATCGTATCCATCAAGAAAAGCGCGATAAGAGTTAAAAGCTGTCTCTGTTTAAAGGACAGACAATCATTCTTACTCTGAGCGCAATTAGATAATCGCCTTGGAAACTACACTTCCAAAACAAGAAAAAAATATACTGACATCAAGAAAATATAAGGCAGTAATTGTAATAAAATTTAAAATAAATCCAAAACCGCAAGCCGATAAATGGAAACCCAAACCGCAGCGTTTTTGCTCTCTTCATGTTTATCCCTTGTCTCTGGTCTGATAAAAGCTCTTCTTAACATTCTGCTGCGAGTGACAAAACTCGCCGCCCTGTGGCAGCTTCCTTATTTCATCCCCAGTTCATCCCCAAGAGCGAAGAAATAAAAATCCTTTGTCAAAGATCGCATAGGAAATTCAATATCTCGGATTATTTATTGTATTTGCAGTTCCAAGATAACAAAAAAATAAGTAATAAAACTATATAGGAAATTGTTACATGAATTGTTCATTTGAACAGTTTACAAATCTTAAGTTTACAATTTACATGAAAAATAGAAAATAGTAAACTTGATAAAATCAAGTAAATAATACTGTGATTACTATTAGAAAAATTAAAAATAATCCGAGTATATTTTTGTAAATACTTTAAGCTACATATGTGAAAAATTTGTTTCACGTCATTATATAAAAAGTAATAGAAAAATAATTGTAGTACAAAAATATAGTAATATTCACTAGTTACAAATGTTTCCAAATGAAATTTGTATTAAATCTAGGTAAAATTAATTCACTACAAAGTCATTCATACATCTAACATAGGTAGTGTATCTTGCCAAAAAAATATATAAAAAAAGTCATAACACTTTGGTCTAAAATAGGACCAATAAAAATAATTTTATTTCATAATATTGTTAATTTTAAATGTTAGATACTTTCTATAAATTGTAGTCTAGATTTAAAAAAAAACATATAATATAATAATGGATATTGTAAAATATTAGAACAATTATGTTCAGGTTCAGTTGGTGTGCAATTTAATTGAGCACAATATAAAAATCGTATTTTTATCGTGGCCACTATTTCGTATCTGGTGTGATGTTTATTGGCTGTTACCATTTGTATATAGCTTTCAACATAAAAGCGGGTTTCGGGTTGTGATTTATATTCTTCGGAACATTTATAGATATTTGTTTTATAATGGAAATGTTACACACAAAAAGAATCATCTGTTCCTGACTAATTGCAGTTTTTGTTCATTAAAGCGCTAGTGATTTATGACTGCTGGAGTACGTTTAATTGCGAAAGAAATGGCATTGTTTCATAATATTGTGAATTCACGTAATGGAGCTGGAGAGGGAATGAAGAGAGAGAGAGAGAGAAACCGGGTTCTTAAAGAGCGTAGAGATGTAAATGCGGAAATTAATCTTCTTTCGGGTGTAATGTGGAAACATCCATTAATTTAGCTTTGTTGCACGTTGGGTGATGGAGGCTCTCGTTCAAAGCGCGATGAAAATTATGATAAATTCATCCGACATTCACAATGAATGTACGTACATACACAAGTATACATTTATATATATATATACAGTGGCTAATTATTTGCAATTAGTTATTTCGTACTTTTCAACAGTAATAAATCAAAATATGAATATGTATATATACGTATACGTAAATTTTTGTTCGCAGGGTTGTGTGGCGATAATTAGCATGACGTGGATTATGTCGGTCACGGTCTTTTCCATTCTGGTTTTACCAAGGGGCGGTTTCTACTTCAACCCTACTGGAATGATGGCATGCGAACCCTTTTACTCTCAGGCCTCCATCAGGATATTGGCGGCGTGCGGTTTCTACTTCCCTACTACTATGATCCTCATGTACTGCTATGGCTCTGCCTTTCACGTAAACAAATTACGACTTAGGAAAGCTGGATGTAACACCATTGCTAGTCCGGACGATTACGGTGGTGCCAGCATTGAAAAGGTAAGTCAAAATTATATAACAACCGTTAATACAAATGAACCAAGTCACTTTACATGATTTTATATATCAGTTATTTTCTGAAACCTTTTCCACCAACAATGCAAAAAGTATTTAATTAGTGACATTCAGTTTATGTATAAAATACTTATAAAATGTACAGTACACTAAGAGAATGTACGTTAAGCGAACGGTAAATTTTTACATAAATGGATACATTTTGGTATGCATTTATATTAGAACATACTTTACATTCACCAGATTATTCTTTTTACTGTCGGACTCCGTTAAGTTTTTCAAAAAGCGGTTTTTTAAACACCTATTTTTAAAACTTTCCCGAAAAACAAAAAGAAATTTTATTTTATATTTACACCATGCAACAATAATTAAAAAAGACTGGGAAATAAATATTTCAGTATTGCTAGAAAGCAAATGAATATTTTATTCATTTAATAATTTTATCCAATACAAAACATTATTATTTTAACATCTTTATATGAATTCCAAATAACTTTCAGTTCTTTTGTTATCAAATCGTAGTATTAATATTTAATTTATTTTTGCAAAAATTCTGAAGTTATATTAAAAATAAGCCTAAATAAGTAAATCTTTTGTTCGACAGTGATAAATATTATTCGTTAAAAACGATGAATAAGGATTTTATACATTTTCTGCAATGGTTTTGTGAATAATTAAATCAAATACTTCTCGACTTTGTAACCTCAAGCATGTTCTCAGTAAAGTCTTTTCAGAATGATACTAAAAGAGATAAATATGCGACTTAACTGCACCTTCAGTATTTATTTCTATGATGAAATAATTCAATTTATTAATTGGTTAAATGAATGGTCTTTATACAATAGCCCATTATTAAAAATCTCTCAATTGTATGTTAATAGGATTTAGTATATATTAGTTCTATCAGTAGACCATATGCAACTGAATGTTGTGTCTATTGTATACATTATTGTCAAGATTCAAAATATTATGTTGTGAAGAATGTCTAAACGGTTTTTATATAGTTTTCATTTAGTCCAATGACCTATTCCAATTTTTAAGTAACTTTGATTCCATACTTATATAACTTTATAATCCTCAAAAACCTTACCAGAAGGTTGGTCATGTGTCAGCTATAAATCTCCAAACCCGATTTTATCTAAATAAAACAATAGTATATATTTGTGATAACCTCAATTATTTTCTTGCCAACCCAATACTTTTTGTTTAAATACATGAAATAATATTATCATAATAATTGATATTTTTAAGATAACAAAGAAAGATAATGTGATAATACACATTTTAAATGTAATCAATCTTCATTCATACTTATTAAATTCACATCAACAGAAATCCATTTTTTTTTGAGGCGAACAAAACAGAAAAGTTTCAAATTTGTTAGATTAAACCTTTCATGTATGCTGATTGATCTTTTCAATAATAATACATTTCATTTGAATCAATATATACAAAGGGCCATTCGTTTGAATCAGGATAGAATGTTAAAAAAAAAACGTTTGTACTACCTAACTTTTACATGAACACATTTAAATAAATATAAAATAATTAAAACATGTGTATATTGTATTAGTAACATATTTACACTTGTTACACTTGTATTAGTTACACATATAAGTATTAATCACACACAAGTATTAACATATATAATTATATATTTAAAAATATGTTTTAAAGTGTACAAATGGAAATAAAGATCATTATGTAGATATTACATAATTTTCATATACATCCAAAGCAATTTATATATTTCAATTAAAAAAAAATAGTTAAAAAAACGTATTTGTCACAAATTGGGAAAAAAGTTATAGATTACAAAAATATATATTTTAAAATATTAAAGTGTATAAAAATGTTAAAAAAAAATGTTTGATTTACAAACCCTTTTCAATAGTTGATAATACATATTTTAAACGAGGACGAACAATCATTGATTCAAATAAAACCTGTAATAAAATTTAGTTATAGAATGTTAATACAAGATCCAATTATGATATATTTGTTAATATTTATTTTTTTATTTCTTATTTAACATTCATATTGGCCACTTATAACTAAAGCGCTTTAGACCCTTAAATTTCAATTTAATTGGCAAATAAAATATCTCTTATATTTAGGAAATACGTCCAGGATGTATATAATATAGATTTCTTGCTGTCTTACATTATTTTCACGGACTACCAATTTTCGTGTTCAGTTCGCGAAGGAGAGTTATAAGGATCATTTATAATAAACCGTCGGGGTTTCTGGAAACTCACCACATTATTATAACGAATGTGAGTGAACCTTTAAAACGTGTTATCATCGTGGCAAACAACTCTTGATTTACACCATAAAGTATTTCCTAACTAAAACATAAAATACTACACACCGACATTTTAAATTATATTTTTTTCTTTATAGCATTTCAAACCATGACATTATTATATATCCACTTTAGAAAAACAGGACGTTTCAAAGAAAATTATTTATTTCTAACATTACACTGTGTTGTAACGTCAGACACTAATACGGTTCAAAACTACGTGCTTTGACCCCAGATTTCGAATCCGCTCCATGTTCCACCTTTGATCTCAACAGACTTCTCTATACTTCTTTGCTGTAATTTACTTATTATTTACAATTTAAGCTAAAGAATGAACTGGATTAGTTTTTTTTTTCTTTTTAATTTCATATATGAAAACAAAATCTTCACAAATATTAACATGTATTTATATTGATGAACAATCAAAGGTTCAAATAATAAATTTAGTTATAGATGTCAATAAATAAATTAAATATAACAAATATATTAAACTTAAATTAATTAAGTTAATTATTATATATTGTTTTAGTAGATATTATATAAATGACTAGTTGTTATATGTACGATATTATTTATTTAGTATTTAATTATTTAACTAGTAAATTTATATATTAACCAGTTGTTTAATAAATAAGTCAATAGCTTTTTGTTTGTATCAATATATCGGGAAAAAATTGTGTTTTGATCATTGGTTTTAGAATTGTAAAAAAATATTTTAAAACTTTCGTATTTATTGAAATTTATAATAACGAATGTTATACATCAAAGAGATATCAAAACTACCAAATATGAATAACTGATTTACAATTACTTTTCTTAACGTAAATAATACAGATATTTAAAAAAAGTATATCATTATTTATGTCTGGTGAAAAAGTTGTATTCATTTTAATTTTGGGTGGGTCACAGAATGTTCATAATTCATTGAGTGAACGCTGGAGAAGAGCGATTCATCATTGAAAAATAGCTTTCGGAAAGTGCGCTCTCGTTGATTATTATACTCCCAAAGTTACCAATAGAGATATTCCTTCGAGGCAATAAATAATATCAAATTACTTTGCGTGTGCATAAATACAAATTTATAGTGCAAAACTTTTCATTGCAACAACAATATTTTGTTGAAGTTTTACAGCAAACGGAAGCTAACTTATATATCTACAGATATATAAGTATACAGATTACAATGTATACATTATATAGCATTATATAAATATATTTATTATTGATGTCATTGTTTAAGTTATTTATTTAGATTGTTTTTTAAGTAAAATGTATAAACTCTTCAACCTACTTAAAATATAAACATTGGGAATTATGTGTATAATATTATGTTAAAGGGATAAGGCTATTCGTTTAGTTAATTACTACTATCACATTTTATGTTGATGGGTTTACTAAGTAACTATATAATAATATCTTTATAGTATATTAAAACAATACCCGTCGCACTCGTAAAATTCCTAGGAATCCTGCTTGAACCAAAACTCAACGCTGTTTTGAAAAATCTATCCCTATCCGAGCGTTCCTCCCTTCGTATCCTCACCAGGATCCGCCATCCAAACAATAACCATCCTAATGAACTCCTCTTTTCGAAAACCAAAATTGTTCATTTTTGTGCTAAATGACTTAGCTATTTAAATAAAAGTATATAAGTTTAAATTGGCCATGTTGATTTCCATCATTATTGTTGCAATATAGTTTTAATATTGCACCTTCTAGTTTTATTAACTACATGCAGTGGTGGGCTGGAGCCGGCACGGTGCAGCTCCCGCGAGCCGGTTGTTAAAATTTTTGAAAATCGGCGAGCCGCTTGTTGAATAACCCCTAAAAACAAAAAATAAGCCATTTTACTAGTATGTTATGCAAAATATGCACTTGCAAACATGTCATGTGCGTATGCAAAATACGAACTGCTTGGTTCTTGCTTGTGAGTAAGTTACAAGTTATGAAGCTTCTCAGAGAGCAATTATTAGGTAGTGTGGCAAAGAATACGAAATCAAAACTTTTATCGGCTGGTCATATAAATATGGATGAGGATAAGAATGAGAACAATGAGACTGATAACTATGATAAATGAGTGTGTTCGAGGTTTTAGATCCTTCTACCTGGTCATTAGATAAAATTATGTCACCATGGCTAGAAGGTGAAGAAATGGTTAGGAAATTATGTGAAATTTTAAAGTTTCAAGTACATGTTAAACTGAAAAATGTTCAGTTACCTAGTTCAATTTTAAGGGCTAAATAGCAAGCAGAATTTCTATTAGCAGTTCAGAAGCTAAGAGAGGTTTCAAAAATTAGAACCACTCTAGATTGGTTATATGTTCCACAGTATATATATCTAATCTAATGACAATAAATTTATTGGGGAACCAATAGCAAATTTCGATGCCATTCCTTTTATTACATCATTGGATGAAAAAGAATCACAGGTTAGCAAAAGACACAAGGGTAAGAAAAGGGCACAATAATGATGTTTTTACAAATGAATAAGGCATATGGACTTTACATTAATTAATTATGCATATACATAGTATAGTATGTTATATTTAGAATTTATTAGGTTTTTTGTGCAATAAATGTTTTGTTTTGTTATATGTATTATATATTTTATACTGTACAAAAATAAATGAAGACATTGTACTTATTTATCTTTTTTGCTTCGAAATAATTGCGAGCCTGTTGTTCAAAATTAGGCAGTCCACCCCTGACTACATATAATTGTTCTAAATACTCTAATGTATATCATATTTTTTTAACTGTTTTTATAAATAATATTTATTATTATTTTGCGATATTATTTGATCTACTTACTATAGAATTTCAATTAAACTATTTTCTTTAATAAATATAACATATACATTTTGTTCACTCTTCTGTTTAAGTTACATATCTTTTGGTAATAATTCCTGAGTTAATCGGATTCTATAACTATTAAAATCAACATTAATAAGCTAAGACTAATTGAGATGTATAGCATAAGCCAATAAATTTTATAATAACTATTCACTTTCTATTTGTCACCATAAAAATAATTCTGTTATTTATATTTCAATATAATAATTTAAAGCAACCGGACAGAAAGACTTATAATCGATACCCCTTTGCAGCAATGCTATTTTATTTTATTGTTTGTACTTTCTCCGTCATCATTTTTGTTTTTTTTTTTCATTATTATTACAATAAACAAATATTAATTTCGAAATCGCTATAGCTTTAGGTGACGTATGTCAATATTAAATAACATGTTTTGGTTAAGTTAAACTTCTGTGAGAATATAGTGAAAAGGAGCTGAAATGAATCTGTATTGGCTTATCATATTGTTAAGTATGATAAAAATAAGTTTTGGAAAAGTTTTGGGTGTTTATTGTACGAATAGCACAAACAATGCACCGTGCTTTGAAAATTGTGGAAGATCCAGCGTTTGTGGGATTACTAAGTACGGTTACCAAGTAGTTAAAGATTCACAAAGGAAGTTAATAGTGGCTGAAGTCAACAAATATCGTAATCTAATAGCATCAGGTAAAAACCAATATGGTTATCTTCCTGCCACGAATATGAATGCTATAAGTTATGATATGGAGTGTGAGTTCTTGATAGGTTGCTTCTTGAAGTTGTGTATGAAGACTAGAGCTGCCATATTAATATCTTACGATGGAATACCTATTGGATTAACTGGTTTTAGTATCACAACCGAGATACAAGTCCGAGACCGTTTTGACGATAATACTTTAAAAGCAGTCTTCAAATCGTGGTACGACCAAGGAAATCTATCCCACATATTAATAGGTGGAGGTTATAAATCGTTGGTTCTTGAAAAATATAAGGACGATGTTTACGTACGTGAATACACGCAGTTGGCATGGGCGAAAACACAATACATAGGATGCGGAAAATTTTATAAGAGAATACGAACCACGTTATTCTTTAACATAATTATGTGCGCATATAAAAAAAGTGGACAAATTTCTGGAGAGTACGTGTATGAAGTCGGAACACCCGCTTCTAAATGTAAGACTGTTAATAAGAAATACCCTTATTTGTGCGGAAAAATTCGCAACTTGGCCGATGACACCTTTGTAGCACCTATTGACTTAAACAAAGCAGTTACATCTTATTCGAATTTGTATGTTAGTTTTGTTATAATAAGTATTATATTTCATTTATAAATTTATTATTACAGACTCAATAAATATTATGCTCTACTTCTCATTTTGATATTTTTTAATAAAATGAAGAGAAATTTGAATATACAAATATAATTTTTATAGCTAAAATATAGGAGAAAATAAATAATTTCGTTTGTAAAAAGTGTGTGATGGAAAATGAACAACAATTTTTATTTATTAATTTGAATACAATAAATCTCTTTAAGGAACTATGCAAATAATTAATATATTTAACTAGGAAATAAAACTTGTATATATTTTGGAGAAAAAAACTAGTTCAATATATTTTATAGCATTTATAATAGAAAAACAATAAATTGACTAAAATCGATATCCAAATAGTTATTAATTCAACTATTTAGTAATGATTACATCTTTGACCTTTCAGTTTTATTTGAATTGAAGGAAAGTGTTATAAATATTATTTTACAAGTAAGAAGAAATAATTTCATATTCCGCTGAAATAAAACCATAATATATAGACCGTATCCAAGTTGAGTACGTAAAATTCCAGTATATAACTACAAACTGTATGTACTTTATGAAGTATGCTTGTGCGAACATGAAAGACGTACATCGATGTCATTTTTTAAAGCCGTCATTTTGAAACCGTGAATTTTTAATATATGACGTGTACGTTCATCCGAACTTTAAATATGTTTGCACGAACATTGTAGATCTAAAATGCTTGTATTCTAGATCTATCAATTGACTATATATTTAATATGAATTCTAACAACATCCGACAATTTGTAAATTGTCTATATATTAAAATAATAGTTTTAAAAAAACTTCTTCGAACAAATACAAACATATTTATTTTATATTATTTCTCAACCTTAAATCCTAATCAAAAGAACTGAAGGCTACAATAAAGACAAGATCCTGCCGCTTCCGATCCTAACATTCCGTATTTCTGCAATATCGATCAAATGTAAAATATACATCTATAAATCTATCTACCGTTTAATTCTCGAATAAGATTTCCCACTTCTCTCCTTATGACGAAACCCTGTTTTAAAAAATCTCTCCGTATCCGAAAGTTCCTCCCTTCGTATCCTCATCCGCCATCTGTATAACCCTCCGAATGACCTCCTCTATTCCAGAACCTAAATTGTTCCAGTCCTCGATAGATACCTCTTCCTTTTCTTAAACTTATATCAAATGATTCCATTTTATCGTCTCTCTCCAAATTTTGTAATCCAATAACCCTTCCTAAATATAAGTATTACCAATTGTCCCTATAATTGTGTTCTTTCCCTTTCCCAAAAGCTGTTTCTTTTTTACTTTTTATGTATAATATGTTGTTTTCACAGGTCAATAAATTATATTATTATTATAATATTTATAATACAAAATATACGCTAAAAAATATAAACATATATTAATACAACAAACGATCGTGTAATACATATGCTTTGTAACTAGAAGATCCAAAATAATTACAAAACATACATCCTAACACGCATCTGATATGTATCTTTCCAAATGTTTCTTTGGTGCCTATAAATTTTCTAGGCGCTTGGCTTATCTCAATGGGCGCGTAAGTGCGAGATTGTATCAAGAATAAATGCGAGCGAGCTCCACGCATACAACGACCTAAACGCATTCTGGATTATTCTGTACACAGGACCCATTTATGTTCACGCTGAAATTGCTTATTTTCCTTGAAACACATATATTACTTAATTTGTTGGTCTGCATTAAACCTTCCGGTTTTATATGCTGTAAATTTAAATTACATGCAATTATGAAATAAATTAGAACGTATTACGGAAAATTACTAAATTTACTTATTATTATTTTAAGTATAAATATTAGCTTTAATGCAATCTACCTTTAATACTACATGTACCGCATTTATACGTAATCATATAGAAACCTGTCATTTTTGACAATCCAAATTTTACCATCTTTTTCAGGTTTTAAACTTTTTTATTTTAATCGATAAGGGTTCTGATAATGTGATCATCCAAATCACATTCATACAATAATCAAAAATATGTTTTTCTTTTTTTTTTATTCAATCTCATATTATGTTTATCAAATTTAATTATAGTTATTATTATAAAATTTACATATTACAAAATAGAAACCAGGCAGAAAGTCGTTAGTCCTCTGGCCCAATTTGGACCAATAAGCATATTGATATAAACAAAAATGAAAACCATTTTACTAATAAAAAAAATGTTTACACGATTTTTGTAATTATGTGTTGTAGAAGAAACAGAGTAAACTGTTATTATTGCCAATATTTATAAGATAATCAATAATAATAAATTTATTATGTTATTATGAATTATATATATATATATATATGACATTTCTCGAAAAATAATAATATTAACACATTCTTACATATATTAGTCTATATGAGACCAATTATGTATTATTCACTATTTCAATCCACTTTTATTGATAAATTACTTTGTGGTTAATATTTGAAGGTTATTATTTATTGACGACAATTTTTATTCTGTGAATTATTGTTCAAATACTAAATAAATTCAAAGACTATGTTGGTAACTTGCCATAAGAATCCATTTTATCATATTTACTCCAATATATCACTTGCAAGTTAATAGAGTGCAACGATAATTGTATTTTTATTATATATAAAATATATATAATATTATTATAAAATCAATAAAATATCTAATTTACCTAATTTATTATTAGGTTATGGGCAGAAATTATATTTTATTATGCAAATAATATTTCATAATAATATAATATAATTAATTGGCCAGTTATGAAAAACAAAATATAATTTAAAAAAAGAGCAAAATATAAATCAATCATAATACGAATAATAAAAAGAAAAGCTGGCCAAAGGGCTATCGACCATTGGTCTTTCCGGTAAGTAATATTAAATTTGTAATAAAATCTATTGATCTAATTGATAATTATTACTAATAATATCATTAATTGCAACAATCACATATAACAATAATTAAACAAATAAAAAAACAACTGTGAAACTGTCACAAATAGCTATTGACCAACTTTTTTCCGCCCTATTTATAATATTTATAAATGCTTGCAAATATATTTTTATATGCGATGCAAATTTTTATTATATAACATCAATTACAAAAAATTGCTATCATTAATATTTTTTTATTATTAAATTATCTCTTGAAAATGCAAAAATTATAATAAGTGTAATTTCCATTTGAAAAATAAAGTACCTTCAAAGGATCGTTAATTGGTGTCCTTGAAGTTTCTGTTTTGGCAAGAATCCAGGTAGTAGTAATGCTAGAATTACTTGGATAGCTACCACATTTCTTTACAATGTTCAACGTTATGCTTTTATTACACAGGAAATAGTGCTTCTATATTATATACTATATATCATATCTTTATGTTCAAACACGATGTTGTATTTAAGATTACATGGTTGGACAAAAATTCTTTCTCTATATCTTTAGAAATGAGATATTTTAAAAGTATATTACTATTTTATTCTTATATTAATACTTTTTTATTTTTTTTTAGCTTTGTGTATTTTTAATGCAATAATAATATAATATAGCCATTAGTATTAAAGTAAATGAACATATTTAATAATAATATAATATAATTTATCGGCTAGTTATAAAAAACAAAATATAATTCTAAATACAAAACCAACCATAATAATAAGAAGAAAAGTCTGGTCAAAAGGCTTCCGTCCATGAATATTGTATACAATATAGAAACTAAATGAACACTGATGCCAATTACATAAGAATGAGAAAAAATCATTATACAAAAAAAGGCAGCCTCTGGGAAAGGGAACACATAATTATAGGGACAATAAATACTGGAATAGAGTTTGTCTAGGATACATATGTAATATATATTCGTATTATTGTTGGATATATAAGTGTAATTTAAAAAATAGAAATATGACGGAAAACTACGGTCAATAGACCTTTGTATCAGTTCAATTTTGTATGTCCTTATTATTGTATTAATTTATTTTGTTTTCATCCCTTTGTAACTTTTGCAATAAATACAACAATTATTATATTAAATATATTTGCCAATATATATTAGGTTACCTTTAGTGTAGGGAATTGGGCTTTAGTAGTTTGATAATGCCACTCATGCCTTGTTAATGCCCTTCTGATCAATTATAACTTAAGAGGTTTGATCAATATTTTCCATGACAGGGGTTGCCCAAAAGCGGTAAATTAATTGAAGGGGGAAACATTTTTGTTGGTAATGAGGACATTAAAATAATCTAAAGTTAATTAAAAAAAACTTTTTAATCAATTTTGATGCATGCATTGAATAAAAATTGGAATAAAGAAACATCACTATAATTTCATTACTAAATAGCTTTTACATTAGACACAGGAAGCTATCATGCTGCCATTTGAAATGTTACTTTTGTTTAAAGAACATTGTAAAAATACAACGAATATTACAAAACATCTGTCAGTTTAATTAAAGAAACTTTTTAAAGTTAAGTTATTGACGCATTTGAGATCTTGAGTTTCGATGCAATATTGAAGCACTTATAAAAATAAAAACGACTTAACAACTTATATAAATGAAACAGATTCGTCATATTTGCTGATGTGAAGAGCTGCGAACACTTTTAAACTTACTAGGGAAAAGTTTTTGCCGTTTGCTACGACTTACTTTTGTGAGAAAATACTTTACTATATACATCCAATGAATATTGCAATAAAGCACTCAAATCGTTTGAACAATATCTAAAATATATTAACTTCAAAATGCACAATGTTTCATATGGTATCAAAAAGGAAATAATATCATTTCTCCAAAAACCTTCAAAACTGTTCAAATAATTCCTTTTAATACATATTTAATTTATTTTTAAAATTATGTGTAATATAAGTTAAAAGTAAATTTATTGTCCTTCTTGTTCCTTCTTTTATTTAATTAGCAGTATTTTTTTAAATTTCGTTTTTATTTTGTAGCCACATTTTTCTCATTTCTCATTGTTCTCAATTTAGAATATTTTTTATTTCAGTAGTAATTATTTAATTCAAGTTTCGTTATCAGATGTCAAACCTACATCGGCTACAGCCAAGTTATCACTTTTACCGCTGAATATAAAAAAATATTAAAATGTATATTCGGTAGAACAATTTTTAAAAGAAATGTATTGAATATGAAGTAAACATTTTTTTAAATTACTATGGACCAATGACCACTGTTTTTCTGTCCAAACTTCAATTTATTTATTTCAGAGGTATTTCTGCTCAATATTATCATATTTTTCACAAAGTTTTTTTTTTAATAAATTGCAAATAAAATTGAAAAATGATACATAATAGTATAAATAATATTTAATAAGCTTTATTGTATAACCATAAATAAAAAGAACGGTTTTTAACTTAAACATGCAGTGATGACAACCAATCAAAATATATACAATCAAACTCTTTGTTTTTAGCACACGATAACGTGTTTACAAACAGCAAATAGCACGAATCAATAGGCAATATTTTGCAATTGAAGTGTATAAATGGAAATACAGGGGATATGCGAAAACACAATTGTCCCCCAATGATTTTCGGACTGTAACGTAAATATCATCAAAGGTAATGTGCGTGTATCACCAAAAAAAAACATACGCAAAACAAACGTTCATCAAGGAACAACAATTATTCGAACGATGACGATTTTTACGAAATTATAACGATTAACAAAATAAATAATATCTCTAATACACAGTGCACACAGAGATGATTTATCGGATCATATTGCTCGCAGGTCACATTTCGATATATCAAACTATCAATCAATCATCCTGCATACGCAATTTTTTGCAACGAGCTTTGAGAATTTTTTATTTGGAGATTTTATTTATTGTACGAATGCGTCACTTCCAGATGCCAGCAATTACAAAAAAACGCTATTCATTAGCCACGATAATGGCAATTAAAATATAACAAAAGGATTAATTTCCGAATGGGGCTAATTCTGGCTTGCATTCAAAGAGCACCAACAATTCACGGAGATGATGAAAAAAATGGAATGGGATCTTCCCGTTTCTTTCTTCTGCAGCGACAAAAAATTGAATGTAGTGATTGAAGGAGGGCTGCGCCCTTTTATCAGAAATAATCGACGTCGTCTTATTTACAGCTTCCCTCTATCCCACTCCTCATTTTTTTTAAATGCTTTTTTCGTATATTAATAAATAACCCCTTTTTTGCGGGGCAGTGTTTTATAGGCCTCGCAGTTCGATGAACCGCCACCAGAATCGATCAATCTCATTCGGGAACTATCTTAGGGATAGGAACTTTCTTTCCGTTTTATTGCCGTTCCCTTTTGTGCCAATGTAAATTGTATACAAACAAGTCTCGAAAGATTCGGGCGCGCTGACCTTTTTTTCCGACATCTTATTTTCTGTGTATACTTCCAATTCGCAACAAATGAAATGTATAAAGTTGGAGAAACTTTTTTTTATATTTGTATTAATTCACTTGTATACAGGTTTTATACACCGTAACGAGTTTTGGTATTACAAGAGAGGATCTTGTGCACTACACAAGAATATTAAAGTCAGACTCAGATTAGATTCTTCTTAAATTATTAATTTTATTATATTATTTTAAGTTTTTGAGGTAACTTCTTTTATTTGTAGTAATAAGGAAGAAATATTTAATAATAATAGCAAAAATCAATCAGCAATATGTAAAAATATGATACTAATTAACTGAGTATTTTATAAAATACGGTCATTGCATTGAATAATAGCTTTGTTGTTTGATACTTTACGAATTATTGTACTTATTATAAAGTTATTAAGTAAATTAACGTAGTTATATCTAATTTACGCTTATTTTGGTTTCTATATATTTCTAATTTTAATAGATGCATTCAATTTCAAAATTTATTGATAACTCAACAAATTATTATCAGATTATTAGTAATTAATTAAAAAAAAATGTGTAACACAAAATAAGAAAATATATAAATTAATATACATTAGGAAAAAAATCACAGAAGAAAAAATAAATACATGTAGAATTATCATATCGTTAACATAATATTAATATTAATTATAAGAAAGATGAAGCTGAATAACTGTTTTATGTATGTTATTAAGAGGTAACTAGACTGATAGTTTTATTTGAAATGTGAAACTACTTTATATCTTTCTCAACAGTATTTATTGGGATGTCAATATGAATGTTCCTGTTTTGGTTAGAGCCGATGATATGTGTTAAGTGGAAACTCCGAATAATTGATATGTTCTACTTCCTGTGTGTTTCCAAAAATATATGTCGAAAGTCCAATACATCCTAACATATATTATGGAATCCTGTATGCCACACTTTGTTGAATGTTTGGCAAACATCCAATAATGTGTCTGTACAGCATCTCATGTTGTCCATATCCTGATTTACAGGATTAAATATTCTATTCCCTTGTCCGATAACATGAGTGAGCATAAGTGAGAATTATATAAATATAAGAAAGAAGTATATAATCCTGGTATAAACATTTTTTATGTTTTTTATACATTACTTTTAAATTAATTTAATTTGTCATATTATTTAAGTCTTTTAAGAAAAAAGTAAATTCTACACCTGGAAAACTACATATTTAAAAAGTTATTAATACTCTTTCCACCTTCATATTATATTGTTGCCCGATCACTTTTCTAAGCTATAATATAATGAACTCCATAATGTCAAGTTTACATATCGAATAATCATTAAAAAAAACAACCTATAACAATAATTATATTGCTGTAATTTGAATTTATTGAACGCACAATATAACGGTTTCCTATGATATTTTTTTTCAATTTTTTTCCAACGAAGACTATGATAATAAATACAATGTATAAACTCAAATATTTAAAAAGGTGCTTAAATTATATTTAAAATATTTGATGAAATAAAAGTTAGATTTATGTAAAATACAATTTCACATCCATATTAGAGAGGTAGGTCGTCCGCAAAATTTGGAGTCCCTGGTTCAAACCGTAGTACTTCCAAATATTTGCAGCCATCAAAATGAATTAGTTGTCAATGAGCAATGGTTCCGAACAAGTATCTGCAACGACGTGGTGATTTGCTGAATGTCCGATTTGGATAAATAGCAAATATCGTTGTAAAAAGACAAAAAAATATCAGAGAGGCTATATCTTCTCTGTAATTGCAGAGTTGAGAAGCGTGGATTTGTAAAGTTTCTGGCTTTCGCTATTTTTAAATTCTTACAGTCCCTACCATGTGTGGTTCTCTTACGGTAAAATACTTTTCAGAATAAATTATTTTCAGAATTTTCTTTTGATTTTAGTTATTATTTGATGATATTGTACATCTTATATGGACGGAAAGGCTGCGATCAGCAGCCTTTTGTGACAAATGTAGCAGTTGTATTTTGTTTTTGTTTTTTTTATATATTATTGTTCATTTATTTTTTCTGTTTGTGTTTGTTGCAATAAATCTTACTATAAATGTGATTTCACTTTATAAGTAGACCATTATTTAATAAAGGTTTTATTTAGATAGAACATGTTCATGACTTTTGTTTAATCCACAAATTTCATGGAAAACACCTTATTTTTTAATCTTGGTATGACTATTTATCAGATGATGATAATAGGTTGGAAAATAACGTCACGCAATTTCTTTAAATATAAGAAATTGAGGCAACTTTTGACCGAGTGGCTTAGAGTCACTGCATCACAAAAATCTGGTATGAAGTGGTGCTGGTTTGCATCCCACAGCTGATCGATTTTCCGGCATTTACCGGTCAGAAAAACAAGGCAGTGAAGGCTGACAATGACCCAAGTTCAGAAATAGGGCCGTAAGCATTAAAAAAAGTAATCGCGTTATAACAAAACATATGTGATTGATCATGTAAGACAGCTTCCGTATATGTAATTAAAATACATTTAATGAAATGATCCATCAACTTGTAAGACATTTCTGTTACACCCAAAATAGTATTCGAGAAATTTGTATCCAAACACAACGTGCTGAGACCTAGTTGTGGAGATTTCAATAATTGGGTGCCATTTCTTTTTACAGATCGAAGAAGAAATTCTTAATGTAATAATAACAAAACCAAACGCCCATTCTGCCTAGTCAAAAGGGCTTTTGAGTATGGAAAAATATTATAGGATAACAAATATGCACATTCTTCAGTTTCAAAATATAAAATGAAATTATAAATTTGAATGCAGATTCCAATAACTATCAAATTTTTACATAACCAAGAACTGGGCTGTTTCTGATTATTTTATTTATGTATAATTATAATAAATACTATTATTACTGTTAAAGTAAAATGAATGTTAAAAAAATATCATTTTGTTAGGCTATATTAACTATTGTCTATACTGGTTGTTGTTGATTTCACCACTTTTTGTGATGATTGTACCAGTAATAGAAAAAAATCTATTTTTAATTGATTGACTGTCGGAAATGGTTGATATCAATAAATGGCCATATTTATAGTATTATTGAGTCTACTTAATAAAATCGTATATTTCAATGAAAATTGATAATATTAATAACACAATATCTGCTGATTTATAATCCCAGGAAGTGTGAATCCTATCTTTGTTTTTCTATGCAATTAATTGTGACTAATTAGGCTAATAGATTGACCTCGCTCAATAGCTCTTGGTCTAACGTGTGGTCAATAAATAGTAGCATTTTTTTATAATACCTTTTTGTAATAAACATTTGCATATCTGATTAAAATATTAATTATCAAAATGTAACCTTTGTAATATTTCATAATATTTATATCTGCTTTATTCTATTTTATTTGTTTTTAAAACGTTACTACATTTTGCAATACAGTGACTCTTAAAACTTATGACAATATGACTTTACAAATGTTTATTTTATATTCACATATAATTTAATTATGTTTATCAAATAATCTGAAATATCCTTTATATTTCTCAATAATAAGGTAGAACTGTATTTGATATTGATATAATTGCTAAAAAAATGTATTAATTGTTAAAGTTGTTCATATTATATTTTTCGATTATGATTTTTATCATTATTTTTACTTTCTTAATTGGCTAATTTTTCTTATATTTAATATGTTGCGAATTTGGGTATTATTATCTTCTTGGATTAATATTTGTTGCTAGACAGAAGATTTCATACGATAAAAATAATAGCTATAATAAAATTGTTTTTAGGAGAATCCTGCAGATAAAATGTATTTGCTTGTTAGGTACAACTAGATGATTTCTTCAATGTAACTAATACGAGGTTCGTTCAATGATGTAGTTTCTTTAACTAAATTAAGTTATTATAAGGACGGAAGCTTCCTGTTTTGCTGCATGGATTATTCATAACGTGTCGCACTGGTCTTGCATTTCCTTTAAGTCCTTTTCGTCGTGGCTCGCTTTCCGAATTACCACTTTGCTTCCAAGCGGAGCCACCCGAAATTGTCGCGTGCAAATTCACCCTCAAGGAAACAACACGTAATTTCCCTACGAATTTATTGCGATTATACCTCCTCCCTCCTGCGTCCTCTTTTTTTCCGCATCCTCCGTATCTAAAAATCGATAATGCAAACGTAGGAAGGATATGTACAAATTTATATACGAAAGGGAAACTTCAAATACGTCATTGAATAAGTAGAAAGCGAAAACTGTCATCAAACTTCAGCATCGACATGCAGACGTATTTTTTTATGACGAAACGGGAATCGAAGGAAAGCTTCTTTCGTTTCTTTTATTTTTAAACTCCAATGGAATATGAAATACACGCTTCGTAAATCTCCATTCAACCATTTTATAACGCAGACTAGTAGCTTCGTGTAGTGAAATTTTTAAATCGCCAAAAACAAATCCCCTTTTGTTTTATGGCTTCGCCAATGGAGGTTTCTCCTTCAGATGTGGAATGAGAGGGAGACAAACTTGGAATTGAATTTACATCTGAAAGCTTCGACTTCTTGCTTATAAACGGCTCATATAGAAATACTCCGTGTTATTTTTTACCTTGCAAAAAGAACAAATTTACCTTTCATCTCTTACACAACTGTTAACTTTGTTTCAAAAACTTTGTGGGTTAAATTCATTTTATGATACAAAATTATTAACTAAGAATCATAAAACTGTCTATTACATATATAATTTAAAAAAAACACAATAATGAATCTAATTGTATTTTTCCTGATAAAAAAATGCTCTTATATATGAATGATATGTTTGTAGTTTATGACTTATATGATTTATTTATATATATTAATCTAATTCCTAAATTAGGCTTTTCTTTGTATAAAAAATATGTATTATAAAATAATGTAATAAGTAAAAAAAGTCAAACAAAATATAAAGAAATAAATTTAATGAACTACAGTCTTTTCATAAGGGAATTAAAATGTTTGACATAATAGACATAAAATGAATTTTTACATTTTATCTCTATTATGTCACATTTAAAACATTTCACTTTATCTCCTCATCTAACTTATTCAAATTATAATTCACTTTTTTAAAACTTATTTTATTTTAAAATATAATACAAGAAAAAACTCTTTTTTTCTTTTAAAAATTTACTACATTTTTTTTTCGGAAAAACGGGAAATAGATATCCATACAATAGAATTCTCATGCCAAAAATATTGGGAATGACCTTTCAGTATAAATGTATATATATTTTTCAACACTAACATATTGTAATATTTCTTCATATGTATGTATTCATTTAATATCATGTGACTGTTACCTAATTTTAAGAATAAGTAATAAATGTATGTTATTTTTTGATATAGTTAGGATAGAAAGACCTATGGTTAATAGCCAATTAAAACAATGTAATTTTCTTTACTTTTTTATATATTTTTTTCATCATTTTTATTGTAACTATTGTTGCAAAACATATTATTAATATACTTAATGCAACAATATAATTTTATATAAAAAATCAAGTACATATTAAGCCATAATGAAGAAAGTGGTCAATTATTATTTACATTATGCAAGGAATATAAATAAAATTATATTTTTATTATTCTAAATTTTAAAACAAGGGCTCAACCGGGATTTGAACCCGGGACCTCTCGCACCCAAAGCGAGAATCATACCCCTAGACCATTGAGCCGATACAATAAAAAATCACTAGTTTTTGGGACCACTAGGGCACTACAATTCATGCCCGAGAATGCCATTTGTTACTAATATTCGATACTTTTCGGACCCAACATTTGCTTAACAAAACCTTATAGATTTGTTTTTCTTTAACATGAATATAAATTTAATTATATGGTGCATATAAACATTGCTGAACATCCTACAATCTTTTTAATACTTTATTAACTTGTTTGTATTAAGTTACTATTTATTACAATAAAAATACAGTATATGCTTATACTTTTATATAGAAAAGGATTGGAAATGTAATTGTATAGCACGGAAACGAGGCGTAATTCAAATAAAATTGTGTATCTTATGTTATAGTGCAGAAAGATTATTAAAATGAAACACATATCAATTCTTCGAGCATCTGTTGAAATTCAAACAAACTAACTGAATATAAATAGATATCTAAAAATGAGTACAATGACTTGAATGCAAGCAAATAGCACTTTAACCTTACGTTCTGATAGTTAACCTGATATAAATGAGTAATGAATTTATATTTTCATGTAATAACCAATTCAGAGGTCACATCTACAATTATATAAAATTTTGATATTTACTGCATATATTTATATTTTTTGAACAAGTTAAAAACCTATCATTCTTTCCAAAAAACCGTCTGTAAACAATACATGTAACAAAAAAAATCTACTTGACTGCGCCTAAAAAGATAATAAATAATAATCATTTTTATTAATCACAAAAAGTGACTAAAGGTCTAGTCCAAAGACAAAAGAAAAACATATAAATTATCGTAATAATTCATAAAAAAATGTATTCTGAAAGTAGATCTTCTGGAAGTGAAACAATAATAATTATTCTTAAGCATCATTATTTGGCTGGAGTAAAAAAATAATAATTCTTATTTATTATTTCAACATTTTTATTGGTCCAAATTGAGCCAATTGAGCCAATATCATCTAAAGTTACTGTATTTCTATCCGAAAAGACACATCTTAATATTATGGAGTAAGACAGATTAAACATGACCTCACAATCAATCTAACTCGGTGTGAATATTTATATGAAAAGATGAAAGTGATCTTGCATTTCTTGAATATATATATTTATCTAATTATATATTCTGCAAACATGTTCGGGAAAAGAAATAAGGACTTTGAAATTGAATAGAAAAATATTTTATTAATTTTATATATTCTAACCTGCTATTTTATTGATGAACAACGCTTCCTATTGGTATTAATTTTGTTATTAGAGTTAATTTAGTTGTATCAAATGTTATTTATTGCAATTCAAACTAAAAGACAATTATTAAAATTGTCATTTCATATATTACTCCACGTGCCAACTATGAAATTGCAGAATCAACATATGATTTATATTCATATATTCGTAATATACTATATAATTATGGATTGGTTACATAATTGTTTACGCATATAAACAAATTAAACTTATTTATGTATATTGTATAAACATATTGCAGCTATATGTAAAATTATAATAATATATAAATAATAAAAATTAGATTTCAATAATTTCTGATTCTATTACACACATTTAATGTTGGCAGCTATAATATTTGATTATATTTTCACTTTTTCATTGATTTTTTTATAGTACAAATAATCGTAAATAAATTATAATAATATTTTAATGCATTAATAGCGATAATTGTGTTACCTTTTTTCTTATCTGTGCATTTGAATTATTTTGGTTTGTTTTTATTTTTTCATGTAGTTGTTGTAATGAATTAATATTTTCGTAGACTTTTTGTTTTGTTTCACTCTTTTAATGGGTATTATTAGATAATTGAAACAAAAGTAGTGATTATATTAATTAATATTTTTATTGATAAGTCTCCTCTTTTAGTGATCGTTTATTTATTTAGAATTTGAGAACTTTAAAACTCTACAAAACTACTATTTTTTTTTCAATTTTATTGTTATTTATTGAAAATAAAAACTTCAAAATATATGTTTTTCAGCAATAGTATAGACATTTGTTCAAATTCTGAAGTTAACGCTCTAAAACTTTCATGATTGAAGTTCCTGAAACTCCTATATTCGAATAAAGTCAGAGCACCAACTATCAAACAAGAAGTAAAAGGACGATGGATCAAAAAGACGTCGTTTTGCCGTGTAATATTACTGGAGAAATCAATCTTCATTCACATACTTTGGACTGTGGAAGGTTTTCCCCATTTATTTTAATTTTATTTCATGTTAAAACTGAAATCACTGTAATAATTCGCATTTAATCAGTTTTGTATTCGTCAATAAAAATATCTAACTTTTGCTAAAATAGAAGTTTTGCAGAAACATTTGCAGAATTGCTTCCTTAAGATTGATGTATACTTTGATATACTATCTGAAATTATTGTCGTAAAAATATTGTAATGAATAATAATTATGATAAATAATCGTTAACAATAGTTTTGAATAAATAAAATAAATATTGTTATTGTGACAAATAATTAGCTCAATATATTAATACAAACAATTTGATTTAATTAAATTAACAAAATAATATCCTTATTTTAGGCGACTCACCTTCTTGAGTCGTCAGTCCACTTGGGATCGCGATTTCAAACCGCGATACATCCAAAATTTACAAAACTCACAATCAACACATTAGTTGTGAATAGGTAACGGTTCAAAGTAAGTGTCTGCAACGATGTATTTTCTGAATTTTTTGAATGTCCAATTTGATATATTGCAAATATTGTTGCATAAAGATGTCTGTATTCAACGCAACACCAAAACAAATTCTTATTTTGATTTAATAAATGGCGTCTAAACATAACATCGTATTTCCCCATCGTCTCCGCATGTTATCTTTTATAAGACTCCTATATTCCCATCGATCTCTGTTTATTACTTAGGTATTCTCCTTGATTCAAAACTTGACCTGAATTGCCACTCCAAACTTTCTGTATCTACGAAATATCCAACCACTGTAAAAAATTTCATCTACAAATCAATTTCTTAATTATAGTTTCCTCATTTTCTTTCAATGAAAGAGATGAGAAACTTCGACGTAAAAAAACTTCTGTCCGTTTTCTCAACAAGATCCGCAATCCAAATTATATTATTGCTCTCCTCGACAGATACCTCTTTCTTAAATGTTTGTCCAAAGAAACAAATATTTCTTCCCTTATCTAATTCTGTACTCCTTGGAATCCAGATATCCATCCCAAATTCAATTATATGTATACTTTTTGAATTCCTAATGTCCTTATAATTATGTTTCGTTTTAATTCTTTAAATATAAACCAATTTACTTTACGGACAAATACACCGATGTCGATAGCCATTTGGCCTCGTATATATATTTTACGGTATATATATATTATGCGCTTTAATTATAAAATTTAAAAAAAACAGATTTTCATTAGTATAGATTTTCTATAAAATAATATCTTAAATATTTGAAAATACGTCATAAATAAAAACTAGATTGAAGCAAAACATAAATTCGAATTATGTGAAACATTATCTTTATTTAAAAATATTTTTGCATAATACAATTATTATGTAAAATGCTCTGTTTCATATTAAACGGCCAAAGAAATTCCGTGACTGTTGTTTATGCCCATGAGAAAGGGAAGCAATAAATAAAGCTCGTAAAGCCATCATCGCGTCTCGATTATATGGTTTTCATAATATAGTAATACTGCAGAAGCGGGTGGAAAAAGGAGCCGAGAACTGGTTACACTCATGTTTTGTGACCTATATTTATACATGTATGTGTCTGGCTGAGAAATATAATGCGAGGAAGTAGCATCGGGCGAGTTGTTGCAAGAAATGGCTTTCGCCTACAGCCACAGCTGAAAAATTTAAGGGAAAGGATGGGAAAAGGGTAGAAAGGAAAAGGTTCTCGCTTGCGGCGCTATTTGGATGTCTTCGACGGGGGCGTCGGGTTTAACGACGGTCATGCTAGGTCAGCTTACAAAATATTCACCATCGTCCGAACATATCCACAAACCTCCAGAGTAAACTCTTATTATTTTCCTGTTTACATTTCCCAAGCGATTTACGGATTGCGATTTTCTTTTATGTTAAAATTCCATTGTTAATTATTTAAAAACTTATATCATTGTTTATGTTTAAAGAATTCTTATTTTCCAATATTCGAATATCCAAATTTCAATTAATAAATTAAAATAAATAAATAAAATAATTTGTCTCTTAGAATTATTTACTTAAGATAAAATTTACTTAATTCAATTCATTATTAAAAATATATAATAAGTACATAATATTTTTATTATTAAGGCAATGTTGTTGTCTATTACCTATTCATTAAATTGTTATTAAAAAATAGATGGAATAGTAAGCAGTTACACTTAAATATACAATGAAAATGCCAAATTAAAATTTGTAAACAAAAAAAAAACGAGCGAGCTTCATGAAGTTAAATCTAGGAACCACGAATCAATGATCAATCTGGACCAATAAAGATGTTTTTTATCTAACTATAACTATAATAATAAAGTCAAACATTTTTTCCAAATACAATTTGTCAATTTCATTCAACAACAAAAAAATATATCGGACGAAAGGGCTATCGACCTCAGTCTTTGCGCCCTAGAAATAAGTTTGTTTATAAGATGTTATTAATAATTATTATTAGTTACAATTAATTTAAAAAAGATATTGAGCACAATTATTAGATAAAGGTACATATAGGATATTTAATTTTAGGAAGGACATCAGGATTATGAGCAATTCAGAATGGATAAGAAAAATGAACGTTATTTTTTTTAAATAAAATTAAGGAGAGGAAAGGAATAATTGTCATTTAGAATAAAAGAGATCAATGTGACGATTATGAAGCAGGTAATTCTGATGGAGGTACCACCACGGATAACGTTGTTAAGGATGGGGAAAAGATAGTGCAGGAAGAGCCAATTTCTAAAGTAAGATAATATCTGGACTCGGTCTCAACAGAAAGGGAACAGGATTTTCTTGTGATATGCAAACCGGATACACTTAATATTTATACACTTGGATGTTCTTTTAGTTGAAAAGGTGGTCGAATATATCATAACTCTTTTCTTCCAAATTCCAAAAAATAATACGTGTTTTTTACTGTGCGTTCACACTAAATCTTATTGAAGTTTAGGCGGTAGTTTCTAATTAAATTACTGCAAATGATATTAATTACTTTTTTTAGGATATTTTGATAATATTATATTGTTCTAGATTTAAATTGACTTTAATAATTATTACAATATTAAGAAAGGATATATTCACATTATTATATAAATTCAGATTTCCAATTATTATCTTTCCAATCTTGAAAATATATTAATCTAATATTTCCATTTTAACAGTTTTAACATTAACAGTTTTTTTTCATAAATAATAATTATCATTATATTTATTATAACAGTCATAAATAGTCATAAATCATTTTCATATAATAATAATCATATAGAAACAAAATATTGCAAAGATTCGCTCATTATTTTACTATTATTACTATTATTATTATTGTATTAGCATTTTTTGTTTCTTTATATGTTTATGTGATTCTTATAATAAATATGATTATTATTTTATTTTCAATCAAAACTAATGTAAACATTTCCAAGACTTTTCCAAGAAATAATATTATTATCAAGAAACCGGGCTAAACCAAATTGACACTTGAAATCCCTTCGGCGTCTGTTCCAGTGCATGTTAAGTAATTATTACTTGTTGTATAATTCTACCATAACTCAATCCAACATTTCTCAATTTCAGTCGCAACACATTATCTTAATAACAATATAAATAATACGATTATATTTATATTATAACAAAGTTATCAATTGATATTTCATATTAAAATGTTTTAGTTATTATTTAGCATCACTATATACATGATAAATGATAAAAAAAATAAATAAACTTATTGGCTGAATGAAAGTTAAATTATATGAATTTTGTATTTATTGATTCCATTGTAGGTAAACAGTTAACTGGTTAATTCAAAAGTCAGCAACCTGTGCTCTGAAGCGGTTCTAAGAATAACAAATTTCAGCTTTCTCAGTTGATTAAAATTATATTAGAAATACTTGGTCAGAAAGACTGTGTTCAAGAAACCTTTTAATTTATTAAGTTAATCACAATAAATAATATTTTTCGCATGTTTTATATGAGCGTTAAAGCTTTAATTGGTATAAATGGTTACGGCAAATTTTAACGATTTTATTTAAGAAAATTCGCTATTAATTTATTAATGTTGCTTTGTTTATTAATAAATAATATATTTTTTAATTTATTAAATATATATTGTATATTTTAAATTTTAAATTAAAAAACTATCGGTAAAATTACTTCAAATATTCACCTTTACCGGTAAAAGAAAATCTCGATAATTTTGAATTCTCTGAGGCAGTGATAGCATACTTTTTGAAATAAGGGTATCTAAATTCAAAAAATTAAAAAAATATACGTGATTAGGGATAGTATATTTCAATAGTATATTTCATTTTATAAAATTGAGAGTAAAATACAAAAAATTTGTATTAGCTACAAATCTATAATGAATTACATATTAAAACCTGAATAGTTGACTTTCATTAGAGTATTTATATGTAGATATTTAACTTTCAAAGTATTATATACTAATTTCCACTACACTATACAATTTGGATAAAAAATATATGAAAATAGTGGTTAAAAATTTGCAAGTACTATTGCATTTCAATTCTAATATATTTCATGAACATATAAGTTCAACCACAAACGAGTCATATCGCCCAATATGTTTTGTCATAAGTTCACAGCTACTGCCCTATGGTCTTTTTTTTTTTTCGGAG
>JAFMTC010000698.1:181896-226918 GCA_018845635.1 Nicrophorus orbicollis | reverse complement strand
TCATCTGTTCGTATAGCTTGCCCATTATATCGATCATGCAGAGCGGCCTATACGACGATGGAGTTTCGGCTGGTTTTCCTGGTTTCCTTATGGTCTAGTTGTACCCATATTATATGACGGAAATTTTCGTCAGAATTGCTTATCATTGATATTGAAACTGATTACCTAATTTGCCTTAGGTTCACAATTAATGTTTTAGACTCTACAACATTAGTTGTGAACCTCAGGCAAATTAGAATCTAGAGTCTAGTTTCATCTATATTATCTGACGGAAATTTTCGTCAGTATTGGTTATCTTAATACTTATAATAGTAGTAGGAGTACCTGACGTGTAATGTTACAAATATGTTAGAGAAGTTGAGCAAGATTTTATTTATAAACAATTTAGAAGTGTTATGTCTAAAGTGTGAGAATGGCAGTCGGGTGTAATTATGTTTTATGAAATATTTCTCGCGACGTCGGATTAATTAATGGAAGCATTTAGCCGAAAAGCTTATTTATATAATTAGAATTGTAACGGTTAAAGTTTAAACAGCGCAAGTGTAGTTTGCAAATGAATTTTCGAGTTAAAGGAGAGCACACAATAGTCGTGTGTCGGTGGTTTTGGAGTTAATTAAGTACGACTGTAGCGTAGGCGGTTTTTTTTGTACTCGAAGGGATGAATCGAAGTTTTACTACAGAGTGTATAGTTTGAGAAGGGTGAGGAAATGGACACAGAAGGTTGTGAACAATCGATTCGCAATTAAAGGTTCTGAGGGACCCCGGACCGCGGAAGGTGAATGGAAATTAAGTTCAGACAAAGCGTTCAATTTAAAAAGCTCTCTCTGGATCCGCCGGAATTGAAATGTTCTTCTGCACGTTCGGCAGATGGACGACTATATTTTCCGGTGGACCTCCGTCTCCCCCTTTTTCGGACCCCACAAATGACACCAGTTTGCGATTGTACCACCTCTTTTTGTTCACATTGCTCATCTCTTCTTGTTCTTCGTCTTTGCTATGCCCTATCGACCTGGCTATTCGCCAACTTTTTCACCGCAGCCAACATATTTTATCTAACAATTGCTGTAAATGAACCATCTAGATAATATTTACTTAATTAGTGAAACATTTTGACACTCACATTTTTACATTTCTTTATCTTTTCTTAAATAAAAAAATAAATAAACATTGTGTAAATATTTCATACAAACTTAAATAATAAATTTACGTTTAATTGACTTTTTTATTTCATTATTATTAACATGTTTCATTTGTTTGTATATATTACTTAAACTTACATTTTCGAACCATCCAACACAAGAAATAATAAAATAATAGACACTGTATAATATAATTTTATATATATTTCGCCGCTATTAAATTACACATAAATTATGACTATAGAAGCGTTAATAATATCGTATCGTATTTTATCATATCGTAAATGTTTATTACTATTGCAGACATCTTAACTAAAAAATAAAATGTGCCATTTAACAACGCTTTTACCTATATGTTTATTAATCAAGATCAAACATTTCTACACAAAATTATTTTAATAATTAAATATTAGTCGTAAAGTTGAAGATAATTACAGTATTACCTTGACATACGTATGATATAGAATACTTCTAACTCAGGTGTCGTACCGTTTGAACAAATTTTGCTCGGTATACAATCTTCGTTCGGTATACGATTTAATTCTATTATACGCGCCATCTATGAGCACAAACGGAACTAAAAGGAACGTCTATAGTGGAGGATATAGTTTATCTGGTCAGATACATCAAACTTGATGAATATGATGATGATGTGGAAAAAATAGTAAAAGAACACAATCAAGAACTGCTTGATTGAAAATTCTTGCAGGAAAACACAACTCTAACAAAGTTCAAACAAATAACAGTGTCATCGCTTGGGAAGATCAAATAATATTATACCTTAGAAACATCTTGCCGAGAAGACACACACATACTTCTGTGGACAAATTTCTAATAAATGTTGCTGATCCTAGTGAAAACGATAGAGTTAATTCGCACTATGCATGAAATCTACAAAAATGCATATATATTAAGCTCTAAGAAAGAAATGTACCACATATTTGGATCATAATATGTAGATTTTAACATGATATAGACCTAAAATTAAAGTTTGTCTTATGATCTAAAAATAAATTAAAATACGAATCTAAAGATCATGCCATAAATGTCTTATTACATTTTTTCATACTTTGTACTTTATAATTTTATATACTATGTGTTTTGGTTTGTATTGAAGGTAATATTATTTTTATTTAATCAAATGTAATTAAACTTAGTTTTACGAACAAAAATGTGTATATTTACTTGTGGCAAGTAGGAGGTTGGAACTACAACGATGTCAAAGAGTGGTATATCGCATGTTGGTCATAGGCCATTATTGGATTTATACTACTATCACTATAGACACATACGGGGATGGGATATAGTGATTAATCGGACAACATATAGTTATTTACAAATGTATAGGACCATAAGAACGATACAAAAACTTAAAACTTTTTTATTTATGTTCTTTTCTTTCATCTATATCGACTATACTCATTATAGACAAACTTCGATCATCTATTAGCCTCGTTCCATTTTGACACGTATGCCGTTTCTAAGCAATAATTTTGACTCATCGGGATCGTTAGTTATCTTAATATTATTGTCATTACCTTGATGAGGTTTTATTGGAATATAACCGAATTAATAATAGTAAAAGCGGACGAAAGGAACAAACAAAAACTGCAATTTGGCAATCTATCACGGAACATACACACACTCAGATTCGACCTGAGTTAAGCTTCGACTATGAATCATGTGGGCAGAGAGAGAGAACATTTGCTGCTATAATCGGGAGTCCCGAAATTACAATCCACTTTTGGTCACGAGCACGGCTATAAATCATGAAACGGCCGCTTTTATCCGATGCTTCATAGTTTTTTTATATACGTTATTATTAATTTTATTCTGGTATATATATAACTAGGAGTCCTTGTGGCTTTTCCTACTCAACTGAAGCAATGAAATATATGAGCCGTCCGTGCAAACATCGTGACTGCTACATTAGCACCATGGCATGTTCATTTGTCAACACCAAACGTTCCTCGTTCTAGTGTTATCCATTTACACGTGACCCACAGTTTACACTTACTTAATCATCAATTTGATATAGCTCAACCTTAAACTTTCAAATATGAAATTAACTGTTTCAGATATATATTTAGTTTATCAAAGCTTATGTCATCCTTAATTCGATTAATTGTGATCTAATTAGGTAATAGTTTTTACTACCCAATTCGAACGATAAAACGCAAACAACTATAAAATATCCTCAGATTTGTGATACATATTTCATATAAAGTTTCAAAAATTCAATTTCATTGCAAGTAATACTTATAATACTTTATTTATATAACATACATTTAGACTATAAGACGCGCTCAAATTGTAAGATTATATTTTTATTAAATAATACTTATATCTCTTATTAAGTTAATTCTATACTTAACCATATAAAAATCAATCAACATTTGTATAACATGTGGAAAGATTACAAAAAAACTTTAAGACACCAATACATATTACTTAATGAACTTATAAAAATTCAATAAAACAATTATTATTAAAGTAAGCTGTAATTAATTATTTCAAAGAAAAGAAAAGATAGAAAATGTTTATTTAATTTTACCGGTAATTTCTGTAAACTGTGAAATAGATTAACCTGTAACAGAATACTCATCCATGATACAGAATATCAGGTATATCTACTATTAAAGGTATTTATTATTGAGTTTATCATTGTTTTTAACAAATATAATGTAATCAATTTAATAATATTGTACTTATCATATTTGTAATTTCTATATTATTTTTAACCAATAATATAATGATTTTTGTCTATGTAATTCAAATATAATATTGTCGTTTTGGCTTATACAAAATATTGATGTTTTAAAATTACTTTTATCTGATCAGCTGAACTTTGTTCTCACGGAAAGTCATTAATCCGGTTGGATTACTTCTGATTATGTCATTTATCTTATTATTTTCCTTCTCCTTACTTCCGATATTCTCGAAAGATAAATTGTATTTTATGCGCTATAATTAAACTTACATAATGACTCGTTTTAATTAATATAATCATCTTACCTGACTCCAAGTAAATGCATCGATCGAAATATAATTAATATAACTTAATTAATATTATTAATAATTATAACCCCATATTTATAATTACAATAAAAAATCTTACACAATATGTCTTTACGCTCAAGAAATATTATTTTATATAAATTTGTATATAATTTGTTTAGAAGATTGATAATTTAGAATAAATATAACAGTTTTTTTAAAATATTTATTACAAATTACTAAATAGCGAATCTTACGAAGCTGAGTAAATAATAGAAATAATAAACTTATCAATAGCTCATTGACCTAATTTGTGGAAAGATGATTCTTTTTATTAGAAATCTTTTGATAAAAGACTTCTTTTTTCACTTCACATCACTATTACATATGTTAGCAAAAAGTTTTTAATTCCAAGTGGAATTAAGTTCATTAATATTTCTTCAATCAGTCGAATCTCTAAAATTGTTTTAATATTTAACTGATACAGCTATGAAATAAACTGAATAATATTTCCATTTTATTTAATACCTCCGTCAATAGAACGAATTAACCATATTAATTTAGGAAAAAAAATATAATGAAATTTTCATACAAAATTGAAATATTGTTTCTAGAATGATACTTCTGGAAGGTTAGGGATTAAGATGGAAATTAAATGCAGTCAACGTTATTTAAATGGAATTATTTCGTCAACATTATTTAATTAACATTTAAAACCAAGTAATCTACTGAAACCAAGACCAGATAAAAAGACAGGGAAAAATAGTATTAAAATAAAACGATCCAAATGCGTGTAAAGCTCCCTTAATGGTTTGAGCTGCTGGTATTATATTTGTTACGTAACGTCAGAAATAATATTAAAGCCATATTATTTCGGTCATGTGTATTAAGAATATAATCTTCTAATATAATTAAAATATTTACATTTTAAGTTTATAGTTTCATGATTCATTTCGGTTTTAAACCCATCACAATTCAACTGCAAGTGTAAGATGCTGCAGTTTAAAAAACGCAACTGCATGTTGTATAAGACGTACCTAGATTATAGACACCTTTTTTTAATGTAGTGTACTTTATTTTATATTATCTATTGTTGTTAGATTCAATTATATTTTGTACATCTTTTCAGTTTTCCTCTTATTTCATTTATTCTTTAAAAAGTATAATATAGAAGTTGTATTTTATAAT
Organism: Nicrophorus orbicollis; assembly: GCA_018845635.1. Classification (NCBI taxonomy): domain Eukaryota; kingdom Metazoa; phylum Arthropoda; class Insecta; order Coleoptera; family Silphidae; genus Nicrophorus; species Nicrophorus orbicollis. Next base: position 221,594 of record JAFMTC010000698.1, on the reverse strand, counting down.
AATCATAATTAATTAAAAATGAGAAATTTTGAGTTAATTTATAAGTTTTTTTTTGTAATAATTATAAAATATATTAATAGAATTACTTGGTTAGTAATAAATTTATAATTGCAGTAATACATGGGATAGTATATAAAAATAAATTCTAAAAATAATACTCAAAATTAATTATTACTATGATGAACTATTATCTCTGTTTTATTAATGTTTAAAGTGCGACCGTAACTAATTAATGTGGAGGTGTGAAGTGGAATACAATAATTCATTACAAAAAACCGTTTTTCGTTGTTTTCTATTAACTTTTACCGTTATTAATAACATTATATAATGAAATAATTAATTATGATGATAATAATTATACTATGAATTATCTCAGAAACTAGACTAAATAATTGTATTACATAATATTACATAATATATTGGATTAACAGTAATTAATTTGATTTCAAGTTTGTAATTATAAACGTGATAATCACCTTCAAGTTATTACGTAATTATCTTCCATCGTCCATTTCATGTAATATATGATGGTGCCGTATCGTTTAATATTCAAAGGATTAAAATAATTTTGAAACGCTATTAAAGCTAACTATGATCCAATAGAAATGCAATTTCCTATGCACCACCTTGAAGATGAGTAATAACTTCCTTCGGTGAACTTACACAAATGACATTAATTTCCCAAAGCAATCTCCCACTTATCATATTAAAATATATCATGCCATAACATGAAATCGTGATATATCATTTCTAAATATTATCATAAGTACACAAACATAATCATAATGCATTAATTTGTATATTAATCTGGGTAAGGATTTTAAATGTTCGTTTCTAGTGCGATTTGTTGAAGCATGTATACACTAAATACGGGATTACCGCGAGTTTCCAGCACTTCCTCGCTGCGGAATTATGTAACTTACTGATCTCGCGGGTAGGTTGCTTCCCAACTACACTTCAGAAATCATTAACTGAATGCGAGATTTGCAACTGGCAAATAACTTTGTTTACTGCACTTTAGTGTATTTTATTGAAAACTTGGATATAAACGTATTATATAAACTGATATATCTACAATATAAGTAGCGCTAAGTTTACGCCGCAATGCAATTAGACTGATGCTCATTATTCTAGACTGATTTTCGTTCAACAATTATAGTTAGATAATTTCTTCAAACAAATATAAGAGATCCGAAACTTTGAAATGTGTTTTTATTTATTTATGTTTGTTTGGAATTATTATTTGTTTTCCAATAAATTATATATTATTATAATACAATTTATATATAATAATAATTTATAAGTTAGGTAAGTTTTAACTACTCAACAACACCTTACTGCAATTTATGAAACTGAACTAATTTAAGACATTATTTCTATATAATAATAAATAATTTTTGAAATATTTGAAATAAAGATACCAATGATCAAAATGAAGTATTGTTGTATTTCCTGTTTATAAACATTAAATCTATTTTAACAAAAAAAAATACAGTAGAGAGGATATGATTTATTATCGATAAATCGAGATATTCAAGTTAATGTTTTAGTAAAATTAAAATATATAATTAGATGTAGTATACCTAATATTAATTAAGGTTACATTTGCGATTAAAACGATTAACATGTGCTTTCTTACCACAAAATTACATATCTATGAAACTATTTCTAATGCTTCAAAATGAAGACTGTTTTAAATAAATTTCATGTAATACAAAATAAGTTTATACGATTGCTAAGAAATGCGTTTTAGAAGTTGGAGTAAACAAAGGAATAAGGGATATTATTTAACTTCTAGTACATGCAAAACAAGCAAAGGATATAGCATTTTTGTGTAATAATAGTTATATTGTACTAGGCAACGTGGTATCTTACATTAAACTCACGTGCTATCAAGAGATTGTTTCAGTCTTTAAACCGTTCCTTTCGGATATGCAGCCATAATCGTTTCTTTAAAGTTTCTTGCTTATTGCGCGCTCATGAAAAGGAGAAGAGAAGAGAGGTGCTGTGCGTTTACCATAGTCGAAGAACTTTCCTCGAGGGGTTATAAAATGAGGGAACTGTCTAAGACTGGAAACGCAGCTCGTTACTTACTTATAAACTCGTTCAAAACTTATGCAAACCCGATTTCGCATCATTTGCAGTAATTATTTTGTCGTCGTTAACATTTCTGTAGATATATTTTAGTATTGATGGATTCGCCAGGTGTTTAATTTAATTCGACATTCTACAAAAATATAGGGTTACTGAATTATAAAATTTTATTTATAATTTGTAGACTAGATGATATACTTAATGTACATTATTAGGTTTATTGTAATAATCATATAATAAAAAAATAATAGATGTAAAATTGAGAAACAAAAATAATCGGACTGCAATAATCTGCTATTGCACATAAATCTGAACAATCCTTAAAAAACAACTATACATTTTTATTTAATGCTATGAATTACAATGTGTATCACATATTAAATAATTGATAGGTAATGAGAAGCAGAATGTTTTTTAGTCTTTACTTACTATATATTACAAGATTCAATAAAAGAAAAACTCCTAAATGTACAATTACATTTTATAGAATATTGTTTGTTCAGAAAATTAAGTTATCTTTGTTTCAAGTGTTTCCCAACTTGGGGCTATATGATGGCAGTTTTATTGTTCATTGAGGAAATGTAAAAGTTGTATCTTATTGCATTTCCTGCACATTACATTTATGTTTCTTGAGTAAATAAGAAATTAAGACTATCCACGTCATGTCACAAAAAAGATTAGGAAACACTTATTTACAGCATATTTTCATGTTTTCTAGAACAAATATACACCGACTATTCCCAATTTTTATTATTTGGTTCTTTAACATTATTTTTCTTAGAATGAGAATAAAACTACATCTTGATAGGCACTTCCAGGGAAATAAAAACACTATGAATATACAATTGAATAAAATTATTTTAATAAACGTACTGTAAAATGTACATTCAAATTGATGAGATAATTGTAAAAAGAAAATATTATTTCAGCTAGTATTAATAAGTAATATGTTTATTCATTAAGCCTATAGACATTGATTATTTATCAATAGTTCCCAGTGGTCAAAGGTTCTAATTTCTTTGGACTATAGAATTTATATCAGGTACAGATAATGTAGTTTCCAAAGGGGAAAACAGATGCACAATGCACATCTATATGTATTTCTTTACATACAATTTTTTTTGTCCAGAAATATATGGAAATTATATAAATATATTCTCGAATTATTTAAATAAATTAATAATTTTAAAGGTAATCAAAAGCTGCTATACAATTAATTTGTTAGATAAAGTATTTTTATAAATATTTATTTAAATATGAATGTTTTGCATAACTACTTGGTTTTCTGCAGCTTTTGATAGGTATTGATTTTTTAATCAATACGTCTCAAGTTATTTGCTAATTAAATTTAAATCAAACGCAGATTCCAAGCATCAATATTGTTCATTAATGATATATAATTAATATATACTTCAGACAGTTTATTAATCAATCACATAATTTGATAATTTGGATTTATAAAGTATATTTTAAATAAAATACACAACTTAAGTAAAAAAAATATTTAAATTGTCAGTGTTGTATACAATTCAATACTTTTATTAATAATATTTGGAATAAAAACAATATAAAACAATATGAAAACAGAGTACATTATTATAGAAGATTAAATCTATTAATATTTGTAACTATTTAAACATATATTATTTTATATTTGGAATTATGATTATATTTTTTAGTAGAAAATAATATTATTGTTATATTATAATATTTCTGAATATTACAAAAAGTAAATAAATCAAACCAACTAATTCTAAATACCATTAACAGTGATTTCAAATCCGAAGATTTCTGGAGAGAAGCAATAAAAATTAATTTAAAAAATATAAATGAAATTGACAAAGTTTCATCCTTTTCATAAATAAATGAAAAATACATATGTTTTAAATTATAATTATAGCTAAAATCATGAGAAATATGAATAATTGAATTAATTACATGATGTGATTAAAAATGTCATATAAACGTAATCTAAAGTTGCTTGTAAACCACGTACATTTTTTTTTCATACAAAAATGGACTCGAATTCATTAAAAGTTCTTGTAATTAAACAGGAACAAACATTTCGGCGTCCACGTATAAATAGTTTAAATAAAAAACCGACGTAAAAAGTTTCTCTTCGTGGCTGCACGAAGGGAAATTCTCATGTGATATACGTAGCCTGTTAAGGGAGTCTAAAAAAGAGAAGAAAAATCAGAATCATGACGTTTTAATGGCCGGACCATATTTTGTGACCAGGAACTGACCCAAATCTAGTCGGATCCGGTATACCGACCCAAAATTCCGACGGTACGTAACGTTATTTATGTTCCACAATCAATGTTCTCTGAATTGCTGAACTTCTCTAGTAATGGGAAACTTGAAATAAAATAGTTTGACAAGAGCTAATTATTTCAATATAAAGTGTATAATTCTAAACCAATAAAAAGTAGTATCTATTAAAGATTGAGGAATTACATGTGTGAATTGAAAGACTTTGATTTTAGGGAATTCAATATATTTCTGTTCTAATTCAATACTAGTTATTAAAGAATAATGTATTTAACTGCCTAATATAATTTACTGACATCAACAAAAAAACGTAATATTTATCAATTAAATATATCTATTTAATATAACATATTGGGAACAAATAAGATATTTTTATATAACAATAACTAAACAAATCTTAAAAGCCAAAAGTTACATTAAAGGGCTATTAACCGGAGACTTTCCGCCCAATGAAAGAATATTTTATAATAATATTTTCAAATTATTAGATATAACAATACCTATAAAAAAATGAAGTAGAAAGTTCTATAAATAATAATTTAAGTTTATTGAGGTAACAATATATAAATAGAAGAACAAAACTTAATAATTCAACAAACAAAATCAACAGATACAAAAAGCTAAATTAGTATTAATTGAATTTATGATTTTTGTTACATATATAAACATTTTCACTAAAAAACTTAAATATTTCGTAATTTTCGCCACAAAACTTATAAAAAGTTGCTTTTAATATTCTTATTAGAAACTTTAAGAATTTATTAAATTAATGACTTATAATATCTAAATTAGAAAGACACATATATCAAACAGAAAAAAAATTGTGAAAAAATCTATATATCAAAGTGTTTCGTAATCAATAAATGTTTTAAATTTATTAGCCATTAAGTAAATTTAGGGTAGAAAGACTGTGGTCTATATTCCATTTGCTGCGATAGCATTATATTTTATTTCTTTGCATTTATTTATTACTATTGTATTGAGTTTTGTTTTATTTGTTGTTGCAATTAATGTTATTATTATGTAAAGGGTTAAAAGACCTATGGTCTATAACCAGCATCAATGTGTTTTCTTTTCTGTGTACTTGCATTATCTTAGTTAGCATTTTTCATGAAGTTGTTACAATATTTTTAATAATAATAATAACAATAGGCGGAACGACCAATGGTCGATAGCCCTTTGACCAGACTTTCTGTTATTATTATTATTCATATCTTTTATTATGCAAGAAACCAGCAGAACTTCTTAACAACAACAAAATAATATATTTTTAAATATTTAATTTGAAAGTTCGATAATTGAAACTGAGTGTATTACAGAATACATATTTTTTTCTAATTTCAGACCCCAAAATTAATTTTGTATACTTGTCGAAATACTGTTATTACAAAAAGGAAATATTCAATTATTAAAAATAACCTAACATTACCGTGATTACAGCTTATATAATTATTTTACTTATAAATAGCAATTATTCTATTTTGCTTTTCGTGAAATCTCGTATTCAAATTGTCTGTTCATCTGTGCACTTTCGTGCATTTGAAATGCCGCTTTATGAATTACCACCTAACAAAGGAATGTTTCAAACGAATTAATTCAAAAAGGCATGTACACAATAAAATAATTCTATATGAATTTATAATATGTAAATATACTGCATTCCAAATGACACATTTTATTTATAAAATAGGACTAAACAAAATTTATTATTATTAATTTTATTTTACAAAGGCTTCATTATTAATAATAAATTATTGTCTATTTCATAACATCGTAATGCTACAAATAATGAAGAAATACAAAAAATAAAATTCCATTCTTTTTAACGACTGGAGACGATCTTTATGCTCAGCTTTGCTTTATTTATTATTAGGTGATTGTTAAAGTAAATATAATTAATTAAATTCTAATTAATAAATAACATTAGTACTACATGATTTATAGTATTATTATATTAATATTCTCAACATTAAAGTAATCTTATCTTAGATAAATATTTTTGATTAATTATTGTTTTTAAATTTTCCTGTAATGATAAATTATATTATATTAGAATAATTTTCTTAAATTTTTATATCGAAAATTATGTTATAATTCTGTTGTAAGTTGGACAATACATTATTAAAAATAATAATTTATTAGAAATATATTAAAAATATAAAGTGTATCTAAAGATAATAACCAAACAATATATAATACATAGAACACCATACAAAAAGGTTTAGAAATGTTATGTTCAAAGAATTATATACTTATGTTTAAAGCATTATATAAATTTAATCTAATTGAATCAAAGGAAACTGAATATGTATAGAAATAATAAATAACTTTGATACATAGGTATTTATGATAAAATAGGTGTCTTCATTTCACTCCTCGGATCCCATCATACTTGACAGTGATTTTTTTCTGGGTGATCGTAAATCACGATGAAGGGTCCTTTGCATAACTTATGCTCTAGAACCCACCCAAGTTTAGATATTCTGAGTAAATAAGAAGATACGAATGCAACTGTTACATTTTTATTTTACATCTTGCCAAAACCAATGGTTTATTCGATCGAAAACATTAAGAAATGTGTATCATATAATAATACTGTTAATCCTATGAAATTGACTATAATCTATATAGAATAAGTGCAGTGCATGAGTTTTAAATATATATTGCATATATTGTATGTATATCAATGTTTGTTTAATTTACATATGGTTATATAATTAACTGAATGGTACCCTAGTGTATTAGGTGATGAATTCCCGTGTTCATTTAATATTTTTGGTAGAAATAAATAACTTTGTCTATACAAATGTATTTAAATTTAATACAAACATGCATTAAATATATACGAACGTACATTAGAACGTCCCACAATACAGTTCAGTTTTATTTTAATAATATTGTCCTGTATTTACACAATTATTTAATGAAAGGTAATATTTCACACTAATTTAAATATATGTCAAATACATAATATAAGTGCTACGCATATATACTCAAACCACCACTATATCATTTTATATTTTTGTATATAGTTATGGTTCATCACGTCATGTAAGAACGTATGTTATATATCCTCTGTTTTTATGTGTTTGTAACTGTAAAAATAAATATAATTATTATAATCATTACATATTATTGAACATATGTTAAATAAAACCTGACTTTATATATATTTAAATAGTTACATTGCATTTGTATTTCAAATTAATTAAATGTTCAGCAATTTGATTTGATAGATACTTTTATTGAAAATCGATAAAACCTAATAGCTAAAATCAATTGAAAATTTGCATTTTCTTTAAATTTTCTGTTGCGTTTGTGCAGGGAGTTGATCATAAATAATGATGTATGTATAATCGAATGCATACTATATGTATATAATATTTAAAATATATTTATATATTATATACATTAAAAAATAATTTAAAAAAAATATATTTAGTAATTTTGTATCCAATGCTTTAGTATTTGAGAGTGGAAATACTTCATCAATGAATAATTTGCCACGTTTATTAGGTTGTCTTAAATCACAAGTTTTTAGTATTAAAACTTGTATATTTCCTGGATTTATTATAGATAATTATAAATAATTGGTTATATATTATCGTACGTGTATTAATATTAAATTTTTAATAAAAATTGATTAACAGTGAAAAATGTTAAGTAATTTTATTCGGAAATAAGACATAATTTAGAGAGTTAAGATTATAAGTTTCAGTGATATTCATCAATATGTAGATCTTCGATTAGGTTTTTTAATAAAACATTTACATAGTAAATAATTATTTACCTATTATCGAGTATATGTATCGTGATAACTAAGTTTTATATATGTCAAATAATTGCATTTCTAATTTAAAATTACTAAAAAAATTGAAAGACATTTGGTAAACTATTAATCTATTATAAACTATTTATATTATTAATTCCCAAAGTGGGACCCACACCCTAATTAAGGGTTCAATTCGAAAATGAACATGTCCAGAGTTTTAACTTTACCTTCTGTATGGAAATTTTCAATATGGATTTGTCATATAAAAAACACAAGAATTTCGGAAAGTCTTATTTGGGACATGATATAAAAAACATTGAGAAGCACTGATTTACATTATCTATGAAAGGTTTCTTCAATTTAAAATATCACATATTTAATTATGAATTAATTTTTGAATTTTGTTTATTTGTCAGAAAGAGTACATATTTCGATAATATGCATGTAATAATTTTAAAAAAATGTTAAATTATTCGAAAAGAAGATTTAACATATTTTTTTCTGGTATTAGAGAAACTTTCATCAATTAACTATTAACATTTCATAGATTGAGCATTTTACTGCTATTAATAGAGAAATGATAAAAATAAATCCAGTCATTGGAAATGATATCAATATAACACAAATGAATTTCTCATTCAACATATCTTTTTTATCATATTTTTTATTTTACAATTTATTCGTGTGAACATTCAGCAAATCTTATGGTATCTTGACATTTTCAAGATGAAAATTTTATATTTTATTTATGATCGCTTTAATTCTTACAAATTATTTTTGGCTGTCGTGTAATAGTTATTCGTATTTTGATGCACTGCTATTCTTCTACTTCCATTCTCTGTGTAGCTGCTCAAATGCTTAACACTTCTATTACATCCTTTGACTAGGTATTAATCCATACTTAATAAGAACCTGGTTTAGCTAGGATTTGTTCAATTATTACTCAAGGATTATCTAACCATTCGACTACGAGTCGCTCCTATCAACATATTTAATTATTTTGTTAAATTATTTTATCCTATGAACAGCTTATTTACATTATTTTATAATTTATTTTTACACCATCTCTATAGCAGTTCCGGAATGCTTTTTATAATATTCTTTTAGTTTGTTTTTGAACATTCTCATTGTTGTCTCTTTCTTTATTCCTCTGAGAAACCTATAATAAATGTTTATCCCTTCCCTTAATATGCTGTTGTTCATTGCATCCGTCCTACTTTTCTCTGTTATGTAGTTCTTTTAGTTTCATATTTCATTTGTATATAGAACTTTATGCTGGATGTAACGTTTTATTATTTGTATAACAGTGTTATATATTTAATTTTATTGGTATTACAATGTTTAATTAAAAAATATAATTAAAAATGGAAGTTGTTTTGTAATCTTATTCGAAAATAAGATATTTAAGATATATAAGTTCTTGAGTCTGCTAATCCTTCATCAATAGACTACTTACATCGCCTATTACGGTTTCTTTGAATGAACCGCATCCTGCAGTAAATTGTAAATGACAAATTACATAGATTCTCATTCGCAGCGAATACGGATTTGTACAGAGTAGTATTCGAGAGATTGCCAAAGATAAAATTTCTCGGCAAATTACCCTCTCAGTCGTTTCAGTGACGACATCTGCAGACACTAGCGTCTGTTCCACAAATCGTGTCTAAGACGCGCACGAGGGACGCAAAAGGAATTCCAAATTTAGTGCTCCTCTGGTAATAGCCATAAAAGTGATTCAATAAAACAAATAATTTCTTTTAGTACGGATGGTGATGAGCAAACGAAGCCGAACGCCGGTGGCTTCGATGGAGGCGTTGTTGCGTGAGAACAGGAAAAGGATTTAATGCGAATCGTATGGGATTATAGATGCGGTGGATCTTCTCTCTGTTCCTTATCCAATCAGTCTCCGTTTTCTCCAGATCAAAGCGGTTTTTTCCCTTTGGATAACAGACGCGAACGCAACGGAGAATCCTCAAACTAAAAAAAAAGGATATTTCACGTCGCCTCGCCTCATTACCCTCAAGCAAGTCATGTGTATTATGCGATACCAACGGACCAAGTAACAGATCACATTCAACATTCATCATTTCTCTGTGTGTATAATGAAGAAAAACTGCATACTGTGCGTGTAGCAAAAATATAATGCTTTGTATGAGTTTTTCTTGGAAATTCATCATACATTCTTTTATTTGCAAAAGGATTAAATAAACGCATGAAGTAAAATGCTTACATCGATTATATAAGAAAATAACGCTTTATTGTTAAAACATTATTTTCACAAATATTCAAAGTATTTTGAATGTTAGTATTTTAACAAAAGAATGCATAAATAATATAAATAAATATAAAAGTTACTACCCGGAAAAAATGGAAAAAATATATTTATATAATAACACAAAAATAAAATAAATCATCAACTGTTGCAAACGATTGTTAACTAATCTTTCCACCTATAAATTAATAATAAATGATTTTTTAATAAAAAAAATGGATTTAAATATCAAATTATTTTATTTACCATTTTTTTATACTAATTAGCCTTTTGATCGAGGACTCTCTACCAATCCTATTATTATTCATGATTAATTTAATTGTATAACAAGTTACATAGCAAGTGCATTGCAAATGTTTATTATTATTAGGGAGAACATGTATCAATACTCTGAATCATATTTTCTATTGCATTCAGGTTGCATTTGTGAACTATACGTGTATGTGAATATTATCAATAAACATAAATTAAACAATTAAATAATATAACACAGTAAATAAATAAAAGATAATTAACATTAAACCGATAATCAACTCATATTTCGGGCAGAAAGACCTATGTAGAAAAAGCATTTTTTTTTCTTTGTATTTTTATTATATAGAATTTATATTTATTTGCAGTAGTTTTTGCAATAAATGTTCTTATTATTATTCAAATCTTATTTCATTCAATAAATAACCCTATTGTTAAAAGCAGACTTGTAAAGGGATTAACATTCATTTATGTAAAGTCGAAGTAATTAAAAAGCACCTTCTTTGAATAAAACAAGTGACTTCTTACGTTGTACGTTCTAAAATGGAATATGAAAATGTACCTTTTGACTTGTTAATGCGTCAAGCACATTTGAATGAAAGGAGCAAAAGCCTTTGCTATGGAAAATTTGTAATACAGGAAGTTAAATACAAATTTATCTTACGTAAAATATTTTGAAATAGACTAACATTTTTATTTGATATTTCAACGTTATTTTGCTTTATTGGAAAAAAAAATGTCTTCACTTTCATCTAAATATTGAAAGAAATTGATTGTAAAATGTGTTTTTAAGAAGAAATTTATCTTATCAATAGTTTAATCTGATTTTATTAATCTTTTGGCAGAATTTGGACCCAGAAAGGTATTGAAACGTTAACAATATATGCATGTTTGTCTTTCTATACTTAGGAAATTTGTGAAAATTGGATTTGCATAAATGGTATTTAATATTTCATTTGTTAAATTTTAAAGTTACAAAATCAACATTTTAAATATAAAAGAAAAAATATTTTTTTAAAACACATCTTACAATACACATGTAACAATAAGAATTATGAAACTTTTTTTTTTAAATCAACTGGTACGAAATGCTACCGTAGTATTTCCGCCTAAAATTTAAATTTTATATAACATATTGAAATAAGTTTAAGTATTCTAATAAAGTTATAATTTTATGAATACTGTCCTTTTTTCTATTATTATATTCATAAATTGAATATCAATAGAAATTTAGTTTGCTGGGTTCTATCTTTCGAAAGAAATTTATGTTGACGTAAAGCAAATGAACATTGAAGGACAGTGCCCCTGGTTGATCGCACTGAAATTGGAAATGGAATAGGAAATGTGTCGGCTGCGAGTCGTTAAGCTGCAGCCTTTCCGGTGTAACTACGGAACTACGGACATTATTGAGTTAACTCTTCTTACCGAGGGCTTATCTGCCCTAAAACACGTCGGTTTCGATTCATATAAACACAACTTCAACATATATATTTTAACAATTTTGTTTTTCATTTTCCAGTTGGTGAGCCAAGAAAGAAGATTGAGTACGAATGCGTCTCGAACTATGGCAGCTATGTCTCTGGGATTTATAGTGTTGGTAACGCCGTGGACAATACAAGAAGTCGTGGCAGCGTGTACGGGCTCTCGAGCACCGGCTGGATTAGATTTTCTTGCAACGTGGCTGGCTTTAAGTAACAGTTTCTGGAATCCTTTTCTGTATTGGCTTTTAAATAATCAATTCAGGCGAATCAGTAGAGATCTACTTTTCAGTAGGGTAAGTTTGCTTTATAAATATATTTATTATTGCTTATATGTAAGATGATATTTTACGGTTTACTTCAAAGCGAATGTTTGCTGAACAGACGTAACTTATAATTGGCTTGGTAGAAAGCAAATTTGCGCTTTGGTCGTCCTAATGCAAATATTCGCATCATGCATTTTTAAATAATAATTTAAACTTTCGTTATGTTTCAAACAATGGTAATTGAGAATTACCTTTTAAAAACCTGTTACATTTTAAATGCATTTCTATAATATAATAATAATAAATGCTCACTTAACGTTAAAAAAACACAAATATGTATTCGTTAAGTGAATGCACGTTAACAAAACTGTAAATTTCCTTACTCATATTTCATCAAATTTTAATACTTGATAATTATAACTTTTAGAGCGAGAAAACCAAATAGTGCTTTAATCATTGATTTGAGAAAAATGTAATTTCTTATACATTATGATTATATTTGTAAGTTCTGTTAAAGTTTTAAGTTTTTTTTCTATAAAGTCTGTTTTTATTTAGAATCTAGTAAGTTCTTAAATGAATATTAGAATCATTTTATTATTGGGTTTTCCGCCCAATTTAATTCTTTGAATTTATTAATATATATATAGAATTTTATTTAATATAATATGATAAACTGAAAATAGAAGTTAATAAATACAAAATATGGTATTATGAGAAAAAAAAAACGGTATAACATTAAATTGTTCATAGAAAACAATAAAGAAAAATGTATAATTTTATCTTTAAAAATAGGTGACTCATAACTGTATGATTAAACTCACCTATCTACATTATGAGGTACTTGGTTCGAGTTCCAGATACAATACAGGATTTTAGTAGTCTCTTTTAGAGCGTTTTTCAGTGTTTTGAACTGAGGCCATGAGATCCTAAAAAAATGGTTTCAAGGGATTAGTTGTCAATGGGCAACTGTTCCAAACACGTGTCTGCAACGAAATGGTGATTTACTGAATATCCGAATGGATAAATTGTAAATATCGTCATAAATAGTCATCAAAAAATCTTCGAAACTATGATTTTAAAACGTTGGTCAAATCTGTACTGTTTTCAAAATAAAATGTTATTTTCATTAATCAATATGACTGTTTTATATCGGAAAAAATAGTATGTCTAAACGGATACTTTATTTGAAGTGGACAAAGTAATTATAATATAAATATTCATTATTTGCAATAACGTTTCTTTTAATAAATACATACTAATTAATTACGTAATTGTGGGTTTATTATAGTTAAAACTTTATAAAATAATTTACAAGTAGCTTGTTAAAGATTTCAAATTATTTTTCTCAGTAATTAGTATTTAATCTATTACACATAACTAACTGCTTCAGGATGTGGATTATTTTTTTACTATGTATACATTATACAATAACTTAAAACATGAAAATAAATACGTAGTTTATTCTTTTTACCGTTTCGGATTTTTTTCTTATTAATCATAAATAAAAATGAAGTTGAAAGTATTACAATGACTATTGCCTTTCCACCCGAATAATTTTATTAACAGTTTTAATTTTGTAGAATTAGATCAAATGGCATAACCCCCTTGATCTTCCATTTAGATATAAAAATATTGTATCTTTTTTAGTTGTTTATAAATATTATTTCAATTTATAATTTTGTTATGTTGAAGGATTCAGATGTATGAAAATTGTTCCTCTAATTCTTGTTTTTCTTTGTTAAAAGTTTTTACTTATTGCCAATTTGTGGCAGATTGTGAATAATAAATTTAATTGTAAAAAAAAGTATATTTCGCCGCATTAAATAGATAATAAAAATTAAGTATAACATATATAGTAAAAAGTGTTGCACCACTAATATGCAAATTATAGTAATTGACACTTTCTTTTTATTAATGAACAACAGGCGGTGCACATAATTGCGAACATATTGCTTTTATATACAGAATATATGTATAGCGAATAACCAACAAGGATATTAGTTATATTAACCGTTATATACATAGAAGTTACTACATAAGGATGTTGTCGTTAATCAATATATAATGAACAATAGTAGTGCAATAATACCGTCAAAGGTTTACAAGTGGCCGAAAGGGCTAACTGGAAACTTGAAACTGAAATAAATAGATTAACACAACTCCTTACATAACTCGCAAAACAGACCGTTATACGTAATTAAACAAGTGATCTTCCTAACTTAATGAATTAATTTGTGAATTAATGAAATAATATAAGATATAATATAAGATGTATTAATATCTATCGAATATTTGGTTTACATATATATTAAATTACTAAAAAATTCATAGATTTATTTTCAGAAAAAAAAATAGTACTGAAAAGTATAGTTCAATAAACGAAATTAATTATAAAAAAAAATATTTTTCTTTCAAAGGTATAATATAGGCCAAATACTGAAATATTTCAATCAATCAATCGTCTAGGGCATTTATAAATATTTGTTATAATATTGAGGAAACATAATAAGTAATGCATTTATTTAATTCTTAAAATTGTTATTTGCTATAGGCCACCAACAAAACAGTATTACCATAAATTAAATATTAAAAGTTGATTAACTTGTTTATAGGAATAGCTTGGATAGTACTGATTCAGTATACTCCGATTTATATATTAACATATAAACTGAGTTTTAAATTAGCAAAATACATTGCATAATTTATTTTTTTATATATAAATAATCTTTTTGGCACTATATTAAGTAAAGTCTTTTTTTATATTATTTATAAGGTTTTAAAGTCTTTGTTTCATAAATCTTCTAATCTGGATTGGGTTGAATTTATTATATTATAAATTGTATATAATAAAATTAAATATAGAAAAAAATATGTCTATGCTTTATAATAAAACAGTCAAAATCTTCATATTAATATAATAAAACTATATAATAGATACAATTTTCAATTTAACAATATTAAAACAATTTATATTTTCATTTAATAATTGCCTGTAAGTAATTATTGCATTTAATAATGATTTCCTTAGCAACGATAGTAGTATTATTAAATCAGATTCATTTATACTTGAAAACAAAAATAAAATAGATTTAAAATAATTTAATCACCTTTTTAAAAATCGGTTGTTAATTTGGTAGAAGTAACTTCTTTAGATTAATTATTTTTAATTCGTTTTCAATGTTATCAAGATATTCTCAATGTTGCACTATTTGATTAACATTCCCTTCATTTGCATTTTTTAAACCTAACGATTAAGATATCTCGTTTTTTATCTACTTCAGCTTATATCTGATTGTTGAAAATTATCATTAAGTTGGAATATTTTGTATGTTAAATGACGGACTTCATTTATTCGAAACTTCGTTATCAGAAGTTATATTTAATGAGGTATGGCTGTACTTTGTTAACAATAGGTGATGTAATGAAAAAAAACTGATAGCAAATGTAGTACATTCCTCTATATGTTACTCAACCAATTACTTATTTATTAATATTTATGTTTCTAACTCCTAAGATGTCTTCATTCGTAAATTTTATATATAGAATAAATATAAAATAAATGGATTTGCAAGTGGAAATGAAAGTATGTTTCTCATAGATTGTTTTGATTAAATTCTACCCTTTGTGCTTCTTAACGAGTTGGGCTTTAAGTTTTTCAAACAATATTCAATGCAATTATAATTAAAAAGGATCCAAAATAATTAAATTTTACATCATAATTATAATTTTCGATAAGAACTCAAAGTTTTCAATTATTTTAATTGCTTCGGGCCGAAAGGTCGGTAGCCTTTTGGTCACTTTTTTTTAATTGTTTCGTTGCAATAATAATTTAAACTTACATTAAACAATTTCATGAAATATTAAATTCCAAATCTATATTCATCCATTTCAATGAAATTACATAAATTCATTAATAATACAAATAATTTAGTAAAAATTATAATATGTTCTAGAAATGAATAAGAATTTGAGGCAATATCTGAAAGTAAAATAAATAGTAAATAATCATCCTATTTCTAATATATTAAGATGCAACTATTTTACAATTTAAAATATCTTCAATTTATATGATTTCCATTAATACTTATTGATTTTTCTTTATATGTCACTACTGAAATGAATAATTTTTTTTTAAATCAAAAGGGATGAATCTGATAAATAATAATACTTCAATGAAATACGCAATTCTATGCAAATTACTTGTTATAATTAAAATTATTTACAAGCGTCTCTCTAACGTGTAGTTATGAAACTATGTGCAATTATTTAGTTGTTGTCTATTTTTAGTCCAAGGCTATAATCTAATTTATTAGCTTTTCTTATTAATTAAAATTAATTAAATTAAAATTAATAATTTCTTGAAAAAGTATATCACTTTTCCTGTCTTATCCTCAATTATCTATTCCACATTTATTGAATTACAATATTTAATAAGTAATATTTCATGTCAACTAAGACTAAAATTATTCAGTCAATATTTCATAGTTTGTAACACTTTTCCAGTCTGTTCACGTTCTTCAAGTAGGATCAGTTAAAATTCAGTAGATTTTTCCACACAAACCAGATTAAAGTAATAAGATTGTATAAAAAAAGGAAATACGTTTTGGGGGATGGAAAGGCAAATTGGAATTCAAATATTTAGGCTCAGGGGTTTGTCCATTTTAAATGTCTCTCATTTTGTCGGTCCCAGCAATTCAACCCTACCATTACTTTTACGATTGTTGTCAAATCCCATACTTTAATGTCGCAGAAATGTAAATATAACATCTATTGTATATTGATTTTTGTAGACAAAATGATATGATTTAATTAAATACTGACCATTAGTCTGTTAGTCTCCAATCAAATAATTCTATTTTTTTGTACATTTTAATTTATTTTCTTCATTTCGGATTTTAATACTTTTATTTGGTTATATGTTTTCAGTCGCTTTTTTATTACATTTTTCTGTTTGTCCGTAACTCATTTATGTTTGTGATTAATTTGTAGACATTTGTATTAATTGTGTTACTGGGTAGAAAGACTTAGGCAACTTGCCATTTGGTCACACTTATGACTAATAAAGTTTATTATTATTATTTTTGAAGTCACAACATAATTTGCCAAATCGTGTCAAACGCGTCAAATATGAAGCATTGAATGATTATATATCCTTGGCCTACATTATACATTTTACATCATTCTACATCAGTATGACACTTTTTACAGTTAGTGGTCAAACATTATTCTTAAAATTCTTGAGTTTTCGAAATATTACTAAACTGAATTTGTTTTATGGGGCATCCAACATAATCAAATTTCAGTTGTGCTCGGAAGGTCCCCAAAACTAGTGATTTTTTATAGTATCGGCTCAATGGTCTAGGGGTATGATTCTCGCTTTGGGTGCGAGAGGTCCCGGGTTCAAATCCCGGTTGAGCCCATCTTTTATAATATTCCACAAAAAAAATATAGTGTTTTGAAATATAACTAAAATAATCGGCTCAATCTTTTGATTTTTTAGAAAATATGACCTACCTCTCTTAATTATTTAAAACTAAGCATTTACCATTGTTAAATTAACTTATTTTCTTTTATCATAACTTATATAATATTTATGGAAAATTTAATTGAATAGATATTGATCGTAAGCAGTATTTACTTACTGATATTAACATCATATATTTGTTTGCCTGGAATATATTTGATTAATCAACTCCAACATTGTTTTGTTGCTCGTACAAATATTATCTACTAGATATTTGCATTTAAGACTGGATAATTAATGTATACTGAAACTTATAATAGAACAAATAAAACCTGAAGATTCATCCCTGTAATTAGCCCCTGCATAAATCAAAAGCATGGAGAAACAACCTTCCATCTGAGTCAGCAGCTTTCTGGGCACGGATGTTTCGGAAAGTACCTTTATTTCATACAGAAGGAGGATGAAAAGTGCTGGTGCTGCGAGGAGAATGATAGTCCGGAGCACACGTTATTCACCTGCCGCAGATGGGCTACAAAGAAGCAAGTAACTAAAGCAAATCTTGGGGCGGTTCTAACGCGATGCTATTTGGTCAGCGAAATGCTTAGAGCGGTGATAGCTGGCAGATGATAACAGGCTATGCGTCTGACATACTCTCTACCAAGGAAGAAGACCAGCGGAGGATGGAGAAAGCTAATGAAGAAAATGGCAGTGGAAGCCAACACTGATCAGGACTAACAGGAAAGACAATCAACATTCCAGAGCAGTAACATTTAACAGGACCTGGATGCTGATGAAGAAGAGGAGAGTTTTTTAATAGGTAAAAATCCCACAGTATCACGAATCCACCGTGGTCCCTTTGGAAGGTTTTCCTCTTCTCGGAACAAAAAAAAAAAACTTTTTTTTTCATATTATATAGAAAATTCAAATTAAGTAACGATAATAAATAAGTAATAAAAATTAAATTTTGAAATTATCAGAAATACAATTTAATTATGTTTGTTTAAATGAGTCACACAAGGTAGCAACAATAATAATAAACATACAATTCTTATGTTCTATACAAAGTGATCAGGGAACGGAAAACCTTCGAGACAAAATAGTGTGAAGTGTAATAATTCTCAAAGTGAAGAACAGGGGTTAGAAATCGTGGTGACCATATCGTCATCATCAACTCAATCGTCTACGGCTCAAAGGGCCGTGATTCCCAGGAAAATTTGCAACGAAACACTCAGTAAATATTGTTTCTTTTTTGCGTTCACACCTTGTTTATTTTATAGGGTAGATGGAAACACAAAATTAAATAAAATGTGAAAAACATTAATGTTTTCTACTCCTGGTTTTCATAAATCCGAGAACACCTTGTCGTGACCGATCAACTTATTATTTTTTATTACATTATTGTTATGTATCCCATAGTCCTACATCCTTTTTAACAATTAAACAAATATGTTAAGTATCCATCAAATATACAAACGGATACTTGTACGTGACTATGTTTATTAAGAAACCAACGAATAGTTTAGGTCAGGATACTAGGAATCTATGCTTTTCCACTACATGCATCCTGTAATGTAGATACGGGATAAACCAAACTAGCCTTTCCCAAATATTCTTCTGCCTTCGTTTTTACAAGGCGATACTTTAATAATTATAAGTTAGTCTTTGGCTAGCCTTAGGTAGGGGAACAACTAGCAACTTAAGAGAACAATGTAACTCTTAGTTAATAAAACAGGAAATCAATACTTATATAGTTGACTTGTCCACATAAACACTCAACTGCACAATAAAATTACTGAGAATATTCGTATTTGATATTCATAAACCCCTCAAAGACTCAACAACGACGTAACTACGAGATAATTCACGGTGTCCAGAGATTTTTAATCCCGGGACACAATAACCTATTCACTTTTCGCGGAATATTGTTTGGGATTCACTGGTTTAGAACCAAAACTGCAGGCTTTAGTTACTCAACTACAACCATGCTTAACAAATTTAGTACATTTATAATAGTGCCTGAAAAATATTTTTTTAAATGAGGGTGGAAAGACTGCAGTCAATTGCCATTTAGGATTAGGAAAATGAAATCAAAACATGTTTAATTACTTTTTATTGAATAATAATAATATTCTAAATATTATTTTTTCGGTCGAACTTCAATTAAAAATTACGAAAATTGTTTTGTATTATTATCTATAATATCTGCTTTAAACATATTGAGCTTTAAAACTAAACCTGTTGGAAGCACGAATACGTTAATACCGTATTCGTTTGCCTGGAATATATTCCGATGTTTGCTCAACTGCTCCATTGTTTATTCCACGCAGACAAATTCACTGAAAGCAATCTATTTTCTAATGTATGACTCGACTTTAATTCGAATTTCAAGTTTTTTTTTTAAATTTTACAATAATATCAAAAGATATTATATCGACTTGATCCATAAATTGATCCACGTTCAAAATTCTACATAAAAACGTTTTTCAAAATTCTATATACTATAATTTTAAAGATGGACAATTTCCAATAAACCAATGATTCCCAATATTTTTTTCTGACTCTCTTGGGAGTCACAGCATTATTCATTAGATGCAATATATTTGTATTAAAAATTCAATTATCTCTGTCCGTAAAAGAATACAAACAAAAAATATGTAATTCATTATTTAAGACATTCCTAGTTTATAATGGAGTTCGTAAATATTGCTTAATAATCAATTTAATAAAAAAATATAATTTGAAATCAACTGATTAAATCAATTATATAATTTATTTGTTGAGTAACATTATAGGTCGTCTAAGAATTTATTATATAAATATATTAAATTAAAAGTTCTCTCAAGTTCATTCATTAAAAATTTTAATAAAAAAATATATTAAACACCAAACAGAAGGAAAATTATTGCATCAGAAAGATATTATTTAAAATTTTATTTTAAATGCGCTGACTTGGAAATGTTCCCTAATTAGTTTGTTAGCTTAATTATACTTTTAATTCGCTCGATATTTCAGCATTAAAAGTTTTATTTTATTTATGAATTGAATACAATTAAGGTGAAGGTTAATGTCAATTTAGGAGAAAAAAAAACAAGAAAATAATCGAATTAATTAGTTTTTTTCTGTGAAACGTCTAAATATTTTGGTAGTGTTTTTGCTAGATTTTAAAACATTCGATTCCAAAATAAGTTATTTATGGAGTTTGTAGAATTTTAACATACTTTAAATTATTAAATTATATTTTGACGTGAAAAAAGCTTAAGATTTTAAAGAATGGACTTTTTAATCAATTATATATCTTTCTTCTCATCATCTTCCTGGTAACTTTTCGTGATTATAAAACTTCTTTATAAATTAAAAAAACTAACTAGAATGTTGATAATATTTGAGTGAATAAAGTTCATAACAAACATTTAAACCAATCTTGATAAATAATCAGCATCCTAAATATGACAGATTAAGATAATAATTACGAAAATATGATGTAAACATGAAAACAAAATTCAGTGCAATTTATTTCTAAAATAAACTACAAGTAACATCTATCCAATTTCAGAGAAAAAAAAAATACATTGATACATTGAACAAAATATAATGTTTTCAATTTGTGAAGACTGTCATTACTTTCTTGATTAATATCTATTTACATTATTTCTTCTAATTGGTTCTGATCATAGTTCATTTTGTCTTTTTGAATGATATATTATTATTATTTTTTTGCAATAACATATTGTTTTGTACTTTCAGCTGCGACTGTATTAAATGTTCGTATTTCTATTATTTCTGCGAAATGTTTGCTTAACAATGTTTTCATTTATTTTACTATTTTTGTAATTTGGTTGTGTAACGTATGAAGTTATTGGAACAGTCTATAGTTTATAATATGAGCCAATTTAAGAGAATACAATTATTTAATAGCAATTATGTGAAAAAAATCGATCTGAAATGTTGATGAAGGATGCAAATGTATTACTTAGAGTAAATTATGTCGTTAATCGAAAAAAAGTTAGCAATGTAGATAAAGAAAATTAAAATGAATTTAAAGAAGTTTTAAAATGTAATATCACATAATTTGGATTTGCCATACTCTCTGGACTTCATGCAAAGGAATTATTAACATGTCCGCCCCATGCCGAACTAAATGAAACAGTAATCTTTACCAACGATTTTATTTTCTTTGCAAAAACTGTCTCACCGATTTCTTGAACACACAATCAGAATATATTTAGCGTAACAGCAATAAGTTTGTCGATAGGTGCGAAATGGTCATAAAAAATATTGGAGAATATATTATTGATTAATTTAAACCTAAAAACGTGGAAATTTACTTCAAAATACAATATAATAAAAAACCTTTCATTTTCAATACTGAGAGTATATCTGTATAATTATCTTAAAATATAGAACAACTCATTTATCAATTTATTTATTTTTCTTAATTTGAGAACTGAAATACAATTTTAACGAGTATTGATATTATGAACGTTTAGGGACTTTAAAAACCATTGCATTTTCTGAAGAAATGTGGAAAGAATTTCGATTTAAGTAAAGTATTTGTTGCGAAGGATATCCGACATGTATTTGAATCTCTTAAATTAAAGAGTATCTCGATCGTGCCAAGCTATAATTCTCTTTCTGTTCACAGTTTTTCTGCAGAAAATCGGACTCGCAAAAGCATCAACAGCAGCAGCACCAGCACCAGCATAGCTGCAGCAACAGCAGTTCCGGCCAACTAGGTCACGCGCCCGGCTGTGATTTGGAAAGATTGTCCGAGAAGTATTGGGGCGAAATCCTCGAGAGGACCCTATCCTCGAGCTCATTGCATGCACTTCAGAGAGCGTACACTGCAACCCACATGTCTTCCAGATGCAACGGTGGACCCCAGGAGATGAGGATCTTAGACACGGCAGTCCCGGATTTATGAAAATCGGATAAAACCACACAGACGACATACCATGATACCGTTTGTGTGTTGGAAAGTATGGGAAGTTCCGCGGAGACTGCCATTGTGACTAAGTGAGAGTGTGTCTTGCACTTTATGCACATAATCCGGGACACCTACGGGGTCAGCAAAGATTTTTGAGATTAACCATAATTCCATTCGTTCGTTATAAGTGACAATAAAAATCTATGATAATTGGCGCAATAATGAAGCAATAAGTCGTTCGTTAATTACTCTTAATCGTAATTACTACTGCATTTAGAGGTGAATGTGAGCAGTGTAGTTACCTAAGTGGTCTATTAAACACACGTGTATATAAAAAAATAAATAAATAAAATTCCAATTAGCGTAAACAGAGACAATACTGTAAATCTTATAACCGAATTGATTTCAGTCCACAATTAGAATGTCTGAAATCACATATAAATGTATTCCTAATTGGACAAGGAGAAAGCCATAGCTCTATGTGGGTGGTCAAAGTACATCCAAAAATCTTTCTCCTTTCCAAAATCATTTAATATTAGCGAACTGTTACTTAGATCTTAATGAAACCAAATGAAATCAATTGAATCACGCACCGAATAGTAAATTAAGGATATTATGATAAAGTATAATCTAAAAAAAATGTAATTAGCGTTTAGATATTTGTATCAAATCGTCAACAGATTGAAATACGTAAGATCATTAATTCATCTTCATGGCATTCTCAATGCTAAATCTAATCAAGGTTTCATATTGTAAACGTAATAATTTCAAATGTACCGGGCGGGATATTCATTTTTTTTATAATCTTCGTCGATGGATTTACTAGAATTGGTATAAACTACATTATTTTACTATACTATTTATATTTAAAATAAAGTAGTAACAATAATCAAATTTCGTATATATTTACCAAATATAACAAGAAATTAATACTGTATTTTATGTTAATTTATTAATCTACAGTTTTAATTATTAATTAGTTCATTGTTTATTTGTTGTTGTTAACTTAATTATATCCAAATTGTTCTCAATATTATGCATTATATTTTTTTATAAATATTTATGAAATTTTTTGTTATAATATTGTGCATTTAATTAATTTTTTTGAAAGTAATAAATTGAAATACACTTAGTTGTTAAGAATTGCAATAAAAGATAAAAATAAACGTGTTGTTCGACACTTCGTTTTATAGCTTATTCATTTATTTTTCTTATATAAAGCAATTACAGTGTTAAACCACAGAACTCATCAAAGTCAATATTTATTACCATTAGAAGGTTATATATATATATTGTTTAACCAGCAGGAAACAGCAAACAAGATGAAGATGTACGTTCTCAATTGTGTACTCTTTGCGATTCTCGCATCGTCAATTGAAGCTTTGCATTTGCGTAAGTTCTATTCATTACATATTTTTTTATTGCGTAACCTGAACGTACAACATTTTTTTTAGCAACTTACCTAACTGCTTGTTCGAAGAATGATCCCAAATTCAACGAATGCGCAACTAAAAGTGCGAATACTGCAATGAAAGTTTTAGCAATTGGTTTGATTTTAAAATAAAATTATAATGATTTTTTTGTTCTATGATGAGCTTTGATTTTAGGTGATCCAACATTTGAAGTGCCTCCTCTGAAAGATTTTAAACTGAGTGAAGTTCATATTGACAATGGTGAAACTCTGGAAGTTAAATTTACCGATGTCATCATTACAGGATTAGAAGAGTTGATTACAAAGAATGTTGAGTAAGTTATAAATAAAATGCATATATAATTTAACAAAAAATAAACCTAAATTAAAAATAGTAATTGAGAAACATAATAAAAATATATAAGAAGTTTACTGATTAATTCTATTATTGTTTTACTAGTTTTGATTTTGAGAAGAGACATTTCCGCTTTACCAGTCAGTCTGCATTAATGCAATTGGATGGACATTATGACATCAGTGGAAGGATTTTAGTTTTACCGATTTCTGGAAACGGAATAACGCAAATTAAATTTGGTATGTTTGATTAGAAGTAGTCACATAATTTATCTTTAATAGTTTTTTTTTTCTATTTATAGCTGACAACGATTTCATCTACGATTTTGATTTCGATTTGGTGGATATCAATGGAAAACAATATGCTCAGATGAAAAACGATAAAATCGATATAAAATCAAAGAAAATCCACTTCGATTTTAAAAACTTGTTCAACGGAAACGAACAATTAGGTAATTATATAAGTATTAAATTGATAATTAATTAACTATGTTTTAATGTTTCATAAATCTTTATAAAACGCGTTTATGCTTTGATATACTTACTATATTTTTATTTAATATATTAATACAAGTTCATCCTTTACACATTCTTAGATAATAATTTTGTAAATGAAAACAAAAGATCAATAGTTCTAAAAATTAATTATTGTAACAAAAACTAAATTATAAAATAATTATATATAAATTATGTTTTAGGAACCGAAATGAATACAGTTTTGAACGAAAATTGGGATGAAGTTGGTAAGGAACTGAATCCAGCTATAAGCTCAACGGTCAAGGCAATAGTTTCTTCAATTTTCAAAAAGTTCTTCACTAAAATACCTTTCGATGAATTAGTGAAAGATGTATAAAGAGTAATTATAAAAGTTTAGAATTAAGTTATATAGGAAATAGATGACCTTATAGTGGTATATGATTGGTGTAAGTTCGAATCAATTTATTTTATTAGTAATACCAGTGGTATTAATGTATTATCATATAATATAAACAAATAAAATATAACTTAATATTAACACTATTATTGTTTTCTTATTATACAATATAAATTAAAAAATAATATCTGATAACACAGAAATCTATAACATACAACAAGAAACGTATCAAAAAGCGATTTATTATATTAGGAATATTTATACTTTACACCATTCACACGTTGGGAAACTAGCGTTTTTTGAACGAGTATACTTAGTTGCATATATATCATCTATACCCAATGTTGATAAACTAACTAGGCATTTGGTAAAACTAACATAATAGTTTCAAAGATTTGCGATCCTTGTACAAATATTAAATTAAAAAATTAATACAAATTTTCCACTCTTGTAAAAAGTAAAATGTTTATTTTTCAATGCAAGAGAAGATCACATAAAACGTCTATTCTGTAATTTCAGAAATTTTATCTATATTATTTGGTCCAGCTTTATTTATTAAAGTAGTTAAGTATTCTTCAATTGATTGCTTTGAAGCATTTATAACAAAACTGTAAAACTGTACATTTTCTTTTTGTTAATTTGCAGTTTATTATTTTTTATTTCGATTTTTCAACTTTTTTTGTAATTCAGCATACTTGTTACAGAAGGTGAACACGTGTAAATATTTTATAATAATAATCCTGTTTATTAATCAAAAAAAGTGAGTTATGGGCTTTCAGCCATTGTAAATATTTAATTATTGAATTTAGAAAAAGGTAATAGAAAAGTACTGTATTGCTATAATGTTAATCATTTCTGTACTAGTATAGAATACGCAAAACAATTATGTTATTGTAAGTACGAAGAATTTACTATAAAAGTATATATAATAAAATTCCTGTGAATTGAATGTTGTTGTTTAATTGTTAACAATAGATGGATGTGGTCGTACTTGTTAATTTGTCAGCACAACAATAATGGATTCATCTACTATTTTATTTACTATTTCCATTTGGTTATTTACACTATGATACAAATATTTACTTTTAATTTAAT
Organism: Nicrophorus orbicollis; assembly: GCA_018845635.1. Taxonomy (NCBI): domain Eukaryota; kingdom Metazoa; phylum Arthropoda; class Insecta; order Coleoptera; family Silphidae; genus Nicrophorus; species Nicrophorus orbicollis. The sequence goes on along the minus strand of JAFMTC010000698.1, from coordinate 195,067 downwards.
TGTAATATGAGATAAAAAAAAAAAAGATAAAAATTTCCGTTACAGCATCCAATAAACCCATCCCTGTTTAAATACTTGGAAATTCAACTTGTTCCAAAACTCAACCTCCAATAACTCATGTCCAAAACCACATCGAGGTTCAATGGTTTTTGAACTTCCGTCTTTTGCAATATACTTTAAATGTAATACTTCCTTTTATAAATCCACTTACGTTTAATCCTTGAATTCGGTTTCCCTCTTATTTACAAATGTCAATATGCTGTCTTAAAATATTTTGCAGTGTCCTTACGTTCTGTTCTTCGTATTCTTCCCACAATACGACATTCTGTTCACAATTCTTCCAATGATCTACATTCCAAAACTAAAATAGTTACGCTTTTCCTAAAATTTAAATCAAAATTGTCCAATATTATATCATTCTTATGTATTCCCCTATCCTAATATATATATCTAATGTCGTTAGTTGGAAATTGTTTAGTTCCAGTGCTTTACCTATGTACTTTATTGTAATATTATATATTTTAGATTCAACTGTATATTATCTATACTATATTATGGATACTTCTTCATATTAATATGTATATCACAATTTCATGTTGTTATTCTCTTCGTATAATTTAATAAAATTAAAAATGAAAAAATAACACACCCTTGCAATGAAATTAAACATTATTAACTACATTTGATACGTGTTAGGATGTTATTGATGATTATATTTTATTTGTATAATATTTATTACATTCTTAATTTAAAAGCCGAAATAACCGCCAATTATTTAATATTTCCACCAATATATTAGATAAAAATAACAATGGTTTATATCTTAGTTACATAAACTAATTATAGCTAAAGAAAAATAAAATTGGGATAACAAAAATTATGAATATAATGTAAATTTTAAAGTAAATACAACTTCAACTCTTTGAATAACAAAAAAGATTATTTACATATTTTAAAATGTCTGAGTGAATTCTCAGACATTCTGCATATATTTTTCACATTTCTTATAAAAAAAATACTTATCCAATATTGTTTATATCAAATTGTTTTTTAAGCAAATGCATGTATTTCAATATGTTATATCATGATCATATATTGGGATATGTACGAGATACTTGTATCATTAAAACTAGGAAAATTACTGAATTACATATTAAACTATCAGTCAACAGGTAATGAAACATAATACTAAGTGAATATTAATTACAGAGTAATTACATAATAAGAAATTATCATTTAATAGTAATTAAAACATTGTTTAGAATTTACCTGTATTGAAGATTAAAATCGATCTATTCTGTGAAATTTAAGTGCGGTTGATTCACAAATTACCGAAACCACAGAAGTGGGCGTGGGGTGTGTTTACCCGTTCATTTAAATCTATATAAATATACGACGTAAATCCACAATTTTTATTTTCAATTTTGTATTTCAACATAACAAACGTGATGAAAATGACACCGATAAATAGTTTGTGCGCATTCCTTGCTCTTATTACAATATGCACAGCAATGAAATTTCGTAAGTTCATATATTAAGACACAAAGTAATTAGTTTTTAATTTAATTAATATACATTCTCAGCAAGTTACATAACCAGATGCAGCAGAACCGACCCGGAGTTAAATGAATGCGCTGCAAAACATGCGAACTTAGCATTACCAAATATACTAAAAGGTTAGTAATTTTGTATTTATACTTATTATTATAAGTTTAAATACATATTATTCTAATAATAAACTGAATTAAGATAATTATTTGTTATCACCACATAATATACATTGAAAATAATAGATGTAACTGAAACTTTAGTCAGATTACATTAAGATATACATTGTTAGTACAACACTCGAATTGGCATTATTACTATACATAATTATTGACCACACATTCGGTGAAAGGGTGATCGAGGTCTATCTGTCCTAATATTATTATTATAAGAAATCTTGAATAGATAAGCAGTAAAACATAGATTAGCACTTTCTAAGCGATCGAAGATGTTGTACATGATAGCAATACCATCAGCAAAATGACCATAACTACATGTAGGTTTCTTTTTACATAATGCAACTTCATGATCCTATATTAATTGGTGTTATACAGCTCTAAACCTAACGCGTATTCAAAGCGCCTTTCTACAAATGCTCTCTTGTAAGGTACGTGCTTCTCTGTTTTTACATTTAAGTTATGAGTGTCACCTTCCTAACACTTTGTATGCGAGATATTTTGTGTGTGGTTTGGAGCTTAGCGCGAGATATTTTAACCGGAGCGTAAGAAACCAAACATGTTTTGAAAAATCTAACTTTTGGTTTACCCAATATAATTTATTTCAAATTTCAATACAAACCCAAATTATACAGCATTATCTAATGAAGAAGAAATATGGAGTAGGTTCATTTAATATATAAGGTACAACTGCACTGATGCTGTACATAAAGGTTTATCCCAATTTCATTAGAATTATCAACTATTTCTTTATTATTAAAAAAGTGAAGTCCTTCCAGATTTTATCATATCTCACGACAAGGAAGACCTGCTAACCATGTTATAAGCAAGCTTTTCTTTAGTAATAAAAATAATAGGTCTATATTCGTCGTTAAATATCCAATATTTGACCCGACTTCCACAAGCTGACCACGAAAATCCGGATTATTACGGGTATCGAATCTGATTTAGGCTCCAACAGTGGTGCAAAAATTGTATATCATGTTGTATCAAATCTTCTTTAATAGAGAAATCGCTAAACGAGTTCTTGCTGTAACCGATTTTTACGTTAATTATATGGAAGTTTCGTTTTTGCTAATTTTCTTAAATGCTTTTGCAATAAATTAATGTCCTAATTATATTAATTACCGATTAGTTATATGGACTATGACCAACGTAATTATTGGCATGTGTTGAATAAAAAAATGTTTCATTCACTTAATTTTCTAATTTCAAGTTAAAAAATATAGATTACACATAAATATTAATGTGATTATTATATAATATTATGTTTTGCTAAGTTTTATCATCTACTTTATGGATAATGTTTCGTCAATATATTGGTCAACAATTTAGGTTTTTGTCAGATGGATTTTTGTTTTCCACAATACAGTGGGCTTTTGTCGAACAAATTCTAGATGTTAATATGTTTATATCAATGTCTCTCAAAATAAGCATGTAACAAGTTATTTTCCTTTTTATTATAATATCATTTTCAAAAAAAAATAAATTTAAATTGGAAAATGTTGTCTATTTCACATAAAACAACAAAATAATAGAAGAAAATATGATAAATTAATATGTTTTGTATAACGGAATTCTACAAAAAAAAATAACAGGATTTGATTTTTTCGCCAACTGCAATTAAATACGTAATTAAAATGTATGCAAAAAAAGGTATTAACATAATAGCACAAAAATGAAAAGGGAACTCGGGTACATTTATCGAGAGCCGCAAATAATCCTTCAAAGAGCCACATGTGGCTTACGAGGATTTAACATATTTTGAACGAGAACTGTATTCATGTAAATCATAAAAATATGGATTGTAACGTAGGGGCTATTACAATAATACAAAACATTATATCACAATATTGAACTTATGGTCAACTATTAATCAGTTGATTTTTCTTCTTGTTTCGTTATAATTGTTGTATGGATATTTATGGTTTTTTAATTGTTTATGTAACTATTGAAATAAATATAATAATAATTTTATTTGAATTTAACATAGAGTTTTAGAATATTACATTGAGTTTAACCAAGTAATTATATTTCTAAGTGATCGAAGATGTTGTACATGATAGCAATACCATCAGCAATATGACCATAACTACATGTAGGTTTCTTTTTACATAATGCAACTTCATGATCCTATATTAATTGGTGATATACAGCTCTAAACCTAACGCGTATTCAAAGCGTCTTTCTACAATTTACACATTTTTTTATACACAAACCCAACCGGAACACGTATTTCTTTCTAGCTACAATTAACTTGTAGAAAAATTTAAATGCGTATATTCCACTGTAAATACATAAAATGGAACATTATTATATAATTATTATATTCTTGCTTTGTTCGTAAATCATCCCATCTAAATCTGTTGTATTTATAAATAATTTGCTTTCAAATTAAATGATTCAATTTACTATATCCAAGATGACCTTCCACTTTTGTATATTAAGAAAGACTTGAAGTAATTTATTAAATTCTTCGTTTATTTTTAGGTGACAAGAAAAACGGATTACCGCGTTTGATGCCATTGGAGATACCGGAGATCCATCTGATAGTCAGCGATACACTCAAGATTTACATGAAGAATGTAAAACTCTTCGGCCTTGAGAATGCGGTGATAAAGAAGATGGATATGGACTTCGATAACATGAAGTGCAAAATTACCGCGTTCATTGACTTCCTGAATTTAATGGCCGATTACGAAGTTGATGGACATCTACTTATTTTGCCCATCGTTGGTAAAGGTCCATCGAATATTACTTTAGGTAATTTTTCGTTCAATTAATGTGTTTACGACTATCTTATAATTCTCCATACCACGAAATGCATATTCATTTATTTACATTTTTTTTTTCTAATTTGTCATTTTTCAGTTGGTGGAAGTTTTAACTATGACTTCGAATACTCATTAGCTATGAGGAGGAATAGAGAGTTCTTGAAATTCGACAAATTCAATTTAGAATATACATCTGAGAGAATGTACATAAGACTGGATAATCTCTTTAATGGAGATAAAATGTTAGGTAAGTAAATTATTTATATAACGATATTTTTACTTTAATTAAAATGTTTTCTCTAGGTAAACGTTAAATTAATAATATAAATTTAAAAAATAAATGCATATATTTCGCACATGCAAAATATAAATTAGAAACAACAGCTTAATTGTGTTTTAAAATACGTTTTTAATTGTTTTCTATTGAACTAATTTGCGGTTAAGGAAATTTTCCGGTAATTAAAGTCTGCTATTGGGCGTGGAATATCTAATGTTAAAGGTTTTTTTGTTGTAAGTCTAATAGCATTTTGTAATGATTACAGGTGAACATATGAACATGTTTCTTTATGAAAATTGGAAGGACGTTTCCGAAGAACTGTATCCTTCATTGAGGGAGACTATTGGTACTATCATAACATCCATTGCATCCGGTTATCTTGGAAGGATCCCTTTCAACAACTTGTTCTTACCATAATCTTTTATTAGTTTAATATTTTTGTTTAAAAAAATATTGATAAATAATAATAAGATTTATTGCAGACAGAAAAATTAACAATGTAAATCAATACAATAATATTCCAACTAAACCGAAAAATAAAACAACTTCTACATCTGTCACAAATGGGCTATTGACCACAGTTTTTCCACCCAAAAAATAATTATTTTCTAATTTATAATATAAATAAATATATTTTCGAGTTTGCATTTTCGTATTTTAAATATTCCCAAATCTATAAGAGATTAATACAAAGTCAATAGGAAAAGAAAATAAAATTAAATGCAGAACTGTTTTTTTTTAAATCATGGTTACTGTACGGTTTATTAAAAAATATTGAAACATCTCATTGTGTGAAATACCTGGGAATTATTCTTTACCCAAAACTCAACTATAATTTATATTCCAACCAACTCAAGTACAAAAGTAAAACAAGATCTGGTCACTTTTGATCTCTGACATTCAATAATTCTTACATGAATATTCAATATACAACTTCCACTTATATATTCATTTTCTGTCCAATTCTTTATTATGGTTACCATGAGGGGACATAGCAAGATCGATAGTTCTTTGGCCTGCTACATTTTGTTGTTGTTTATTTTAGCATTATTGTGGTTTTTATATAAAATTACCTTTGATTGTATATATAATAATATAAAATAATTTATTGGCCATTAAAACAATTAAGTATACTAAATATAAATAATACCAAATGAATAAGGTAATTAAGAAAATATAATAATATAAACAAAACAACAATAACCATTTTGGCTGGACAAATGTCTATCGACCTTGGTCTTTGTAGAAAATAATACTTTCATTTCTTGTACACATTTGAAAAACCCCAAACTTAATTAGTGTGTTAAACTTACAAAAATGTTAATAAGAACTTTATTCTACACAAATCAATAAACAACACTATTTTCCTATTTAGTAACTTCATGAACATAAGAGATCTGAATTTTTCACTTAATCTAACTAAAATACTCAAACTTAATATAATTATTAATTAAAGGTCAAAATCATCATTTCATTTCTTAGAATATAATTATATATTCATAAGAATAAATCGAAAATATAAAGAATTATTAGTATATTGGGCCAAATCTCTCATTGTATTGGTTGATCATTTTTGTGATTTATTATTGCTAATATTTATTGTTATTAAACAATAGTCAAATAATTATAGATATTGTTATTATTTCCACATTTCCACAATTTGTTAATACAATTCAAAGAAACAAAAATTGGCTGCGGATAAAACAAAAATATTGCAAATATATACGAATTAGAAAAAATAAATGATTCCAAAATAAATCAAAAGGTAATTTCATTTATAATGTAGGAAATATGATACAATAATATTATTATTTTTACAATTAATCAATAAAACCTTTTATTAAAACAATCCAATTCATCTTTTTAAAATATTTATTAAAAACACATTTTGCAAATGATATTTTTTTTGTTTATTAATATTTTACTTAAATACTGCCAAATATAATTTAATTTTCCCAGAGGCTGCTTTTTTATATAATGATTTTTTTAACTTTTTATATAATTGTTAAATAATAGTGTTCATTTAGTATATAATATTCATGGGTTTAAAGGCAAATGGTCGATAGCCCTTTGGCCAGCCTTTCTGTTATTGTTTTTATTATATTTTGTTTATTAATATTTTGATAATTTTAAATTGAATATTTTTTATTATTTTGAATTTCCTTGTTTTAGTTATTATTATATTTAGAATTGTATTTTGTTTCTTTGGCCAATAAATTCTATTATATTATTATAAAATATTTTATATTAATATTAAAATATTGTACAAATAACGAAAAAATGAACGTTGACAAATTAATACTATTTATTTATATATTAAATCTTTAATAATTAGATGGTAAAATCTTAAAAAAACTCTTAGTATTGAAAAAAATCTCCGGGAATTCCATTTACTAGTAGTAGCTGTTTTGACAATATAATGTTTTTAAAATTTTCAATAATTTTCGAATTCGATCAAAAAATAATGATACTTAGTTTGTATCATGCGCAATTATAAAGCATACTATTATTTTTTCTTTAGAGATATATGACTTTTATTTCATTTTATTATTCCATTATTTATGCATTACCACACAAAGGTCACATGCCTCTATTTTCCACGAAAAACTGGTTTAGGAAAAGAGAGGTCAATAGTCTTGAGTAATGGATCAACCTTAAAGTAAGTAATAACAATAAAGACAACCTTAGATGCTGTTCCAAATTACGAATTGTTAACGTGTTGCGACAGTACGAAGGATTTCGCAGTTTGTCACATATAAAAACGCTATTGAAATAAACACACAATTCGTAAGTGTCAAACTGAAGTTAGATTTCCACCTAAGAAAAACATGTTCTTTTTACTGTTATATCAATTATTTACGCAACTGATAAATATATTATATCCATTTATTACGCAATATAAGTGTTGTCGTATGTTTAAAGTATTCATATAATTGTTACAATTTAAAATTTCATGTATAAAGTGGAATAAACGGATTCTGGTTTTATTTCGCGGAACTTGAACTTGAAAATCGTCTCAATCCAAAGGTCGTTGTTTGGTTCATCTCTTGTACTTCTTTTCTTCTTCTTTAAATACGGAAATGAATAAGAAATGTTACTTCGTTTTTTGCTTTGGTATATAAATGCCAATTACGTGAAATTTTTAAACTAAGTTTTCATATTTAATTGCCATCATGGCCACTGACTTTCATCTTTGATCATAAATAAATTTACAAAAAAATATGGCACAAATGCAAAATGTAATAACAGAACTATAATTTAGAATGAATTATGGGAAATATATTTTAATTATATTTAATAATCAATTAAAACTAGCAACAATTTACTTCCTGAAATTAGAGGGTTTTGTGATAATTTCCTACTAAATTTGAATTTATTTTTTTATTAATTTTGATATAAATATTATCAATTATAAAAAATAAAACTAAAGTATTTTTAATTTCTGAAAGGACAAATTTCGATAAGAAATCTATTTTCAAATATGTAATTTATTTTTTGCAGTGTAAAAACACATTTTCAATTGTGTTTTGTTGTCAATTAACGTTAATGAAACTACACATGTGATGTTATACATTATATAAACGTTCTTTGAAGAAGCTATATAATTACAATTATAAAAACATTATGATATTTGTCTCATGGCTGTACATACATGTTTTTTAATAGAACACTTCATATTTTGAAGTTTATGTTATTTATGACGTTTCTTTTTCAAGAAATAAAGAATAATTAGTTAATTGATTAAAGTATTTAAAAATTTATAGGACACTACATAAAATAAATTACGATTGATTAATAAAAACTTGTTTCTTAGGGAAATATTTTTAACGATGAAATTATTGTATTTCACGCGTATTTTTCTTTCATTAAATAGTCTCTGGTAAATTAATATGTTAATTATTCAATATTAAGTATTTTTATGTCCATTAAAAAATAATTTAAATAGACTTTTCTTAAGTTTTTATATTTTATGACTTAGATAACGAACTGAATGTTTTTAGGGTGTCTCACATTTTTTTGACGATAGAAATATATTTTTGTTAACGATTAGCTCATATGGAATGAATACTGAAACCTACATTTTGTCATTAAAAGTTTGCGGCTCCAGAGCCACGGGATGCTGACCATATAGTATTGATCATCTCATCGGACAATATGTTGTAATAATGATAGGACAAGCGTAACAATTTTGATTTAAATAAGTCTAATTTCGATTGGAAAATAGCCTAAAGGTGGTTACGCTTACCTTCAACGACTAGTGTTTTGGTCTACTTTCATCACAGTGGAAAGTGGCCTAGATTATCCTCATCGCAAAACCCGGTAAACCAACTGATGTGGCCACTTCCTGCAGACAAGTTGTTTGACATGGTGCTGCTGAGAAGATTACGACCTTGGCTATTGAAAAACCAAGATATACCTGATCACCAGTTCGATTTTCGTGATCAGCGTGATACTGTGAAAGAGATGCATCGTGTAGTATAGGAGAATAAGAAGATACTGAAAGGGAAGAGATTATCGAATTATCATTTGATAAGGTAAACATATTAAGATCTTATTTGACAGAGAGGTACTTTCAGGTAAGACACAACGATTAGGTGGTACTAATACAACCAATATTTCCTAGGGTAATGTGTTACAACTCATGCTATACCTGCTACATGTAGCTGAACGATACTGTGGAATAGGATGATTATCTGATAACTGCCTCCAATCTTTTTCAAACATACATTGGGAAAAATGAATGTGTGCTAAAAGTATAGAAACATACCAACTTATAACACTCGACACAGCCAAAAGTGCATGGAACCTTGAACTGGATATTAATTGACAATTAAGCTAAAAAAGAGGATTCTGGAATTAACAACCAAAAACAACTAAGCGTCAACAAAAAAAACTATCAATATATAAATCTATGAACAAACCAATTTGGATATACTCCATATAGCGTTGGGAAACTTTTTGCAATTCAACTCATCGATAATACCAATCTAAAACCTTACGTAAAATACCAATCATAACTCCACAAATGACTAATATTAGTGTATACTATAATCAGAAAGACTTTGACACCAGCTTAGCTTATCAACCTACCTTAATCAACTTACTACGGAACTCTTCCAATACTCATGATCAATAGAAATAGTTTTGAACTTATGTATATATTTATATGTATGGGTACGTGAACGGTTATTGGTCCTATGTTGGTTGGCTGTTGGATTAATTCTTCAATATTTATGTACTTTAAATTATTTATTTTTTTAATGTTATTGTGTACATTGCTGTTAAATATAAAGTTAATATATTCTTGTATTTTAATTGTGACATATTTACGTATGTAAATATATGTGTAAAATTAATCCGACAAGTAGATAATCTGACTCTTATTTTCTATCGATCTTTGGGATTCTAATATTTTATTTCAATCTATTTGGCGATTACTGTCATACACGATGGAAGAAGTTCTCAAAATTTGAACAGGAAACGCTTCGTGTATTTCCTTCGCATATTTAATTTTCAAGTGATGGATATTTCCTATATTTATTTAAATATAAGTAAATTACTAAGTATGACAGGTATGATGATACTTGATTGCATTATAGAGATTAACTAGACAATAAAATCGTTACTCATGGAAAACGTGACATGCATTGCTTTATATTCGTTGATTCTAGTAAATTTGTTTATTGGATATTCTTGAATTAAACCAAGGTTAATTTTCAAGTTCAATGCAAATGCATTTATCATTATTTTGAGAATCACAATTAATTTATAAGAAATGAATACTATTTAACATAATATAGCAGCCTAAAATTGCTTCAAAAAAGTATCTCAGAATTTCGTTTTAATTAATATGATCCAATTTTTATTGAAATCGTATAACCTGTTCAAAAATTATAATATGATTTAATTAGCAAAAAATGAGATTTAGATAAGGCAAAAATTGGTAAATTATAATAGTTGGGCAAAAAGACCTCGGTCTTTGGACCAATAAATGTGTTAAAATTATATAATAGTAATAAATTTTATAGAAATATATGATACAACAAGTGACTAAATATTTTAGTTATATGTGATATTACAAATATTTTGTAATAAAAATATATATTTTGGGGTAGACCTGAGTCAACAATATAAGATGGCGGATAAATAGTTGAATTTTCATGTTTTATTAAGTTTTGAAGTAAATTATAGTTAGTTTTTATTGATTAATAACTATTATGAAATGGTACTTTTTAGTGAAGTCACATTCTTTAATATGATAATTAATGTTTTATTATCATTTTTCTCTCATTTTTATTATGATAATTGATGAAAAATGGAAATCTGTGGTAATAATAGTAATTAAAGGTAATTGTATATTTATTGGCAATTTGGAATGAAAATAGTACAAAAATAATGAAATTACATATAATGTCTGCAACAATTAATATTTGCATAAACATATACAAGAAATCGAAATTTGAATAATTACCTAAAAACTATACCTCCACATTTTACAATTTAATAATTATTAAATTTTTTGAAATGTGACTTAAAATAATAAATGATATTGGTATAATATATTTCTTCATTTCTTCATTCATTCTAATGTAATTATTATCTGTAGTTATTGTTGCAATAAATTATATTATTATTAATAATTAAATATATTTCTTTATGATATTTATATAAACTGTTTGTTAACCGATCAATAAATAGTTTGTTATGTAAATACAAAAATTAAGTTTTTTTTATTGTTCAGACACAGTTCGAATAATGAATTATTATTATTTACTTATTTATTACTAAAAAAAGGTCAATGTTTCTTTTGAGAAGTAAGTGGTTTGATTAACTTATTATTAAAGATTAGATAATAGGTCAACCTCAGGTAGCTCCGAAATCACTTGCAGCTCTTTGATCCAAAAATATTAATGACCTAAACGTCGCATAGTTTTAGTATACAATTCGTACCAATATATGTTTAAATTAAAAGTAATATTTTTATAAGAGCCCTTTGCTTTCAACAAACAAGACAAGAGATTGTATATAAAACTGTGATGTCTTCAAATGATAGAAATAGCGCTCGTGCTTTATATCACGTACAAAAGAGCCTTCGTTTATTCCTGAAATGGATACATACTTCTTTCTAATGAAAAATTAAATACACATAATAATAACAAATTCTTGTATACTAAAATATTTTCATGTGCATTACAATAAAACAATGATATTAATCAGAAAAATTGATATATGTATGTTCTATTTTATATTCAGAAAAATAATAATAATATTTGTAGTTAAACTTTCTTAAATAAAATAACATGAATTTAAACAATATTAAAATAATAAATTCTATCAAAAGTGACGAGTGAGTCAAAATTATATTTTAGTACAACTATGTGTTGTATATTAAGTAAAAATAAAATTAAATTAAAGTTTTCTTAAGAGCTAATACAAATGTAAGTTCTATATTGTTTATTTATTTGTGACACTATTATTATGTAAATGAGGACAAAATACTGCTTTCAAATAAACAATACTAAATGTAAACAATTTATTGGGAAAATATAGCAATAAAAATACCTGGAGAATTAATTCCACTGATATTCAGACGGTTTAATGTATTTACTTTCTATTGTAAGATTTGTTGTAACAAAGAATAAAGAGAATAAACAAAAAGTTGATTTGCTCTTCCCGTTACTTATATTTCCAGAATATATATTTTTTTTTGGTAATTAAGTGGATTTTATGTGAAGTGTATATATGTATTTACGTTTGTATGTGTTTAATGTGATGCACACGTAGAAGTCAAGGTGAAGAGAGACGTATATAAAAGTGAATGAAGAGCCTTTTTCGTTCAAGTTCGCTCTCAGTTGTTAACATGTCCAGGTTCGTGCAATTGCTCGCCGTTTTTGCGGCTTTCCTTTCATGCAACTGTGCTGAAATACGTAAGTATTGCAATTGTTTAACTAATTTCTCAACTAACTTAAATAGATCAAAGTGAAAAGTAAATGTAAGAAATACAAATTCTTATTATAATCCAAAAATAATAACATTGACTTTTTATATTCTAAATTAACAAATTCAATAAATCAAAGCATAATTTATAAATAAATATTGAATATAATCACTACTAATAGTTGTTTTTGTTATTATAACTTTTTTAAATAAATATGTTAAACCAAAAATAAACTTTCCGCCGAAATTAAATGTACTTTCATAATAATAAATAATAGCATTGTTTTCTATAATATTCTTTATTTCTTTAATATTTTATATTTGTGTTTTCATATTTCTTTAAGCATCATTTTTTGTTTAAATACAATACAATATTACTTTAACTTTAACTTATTTTCTTTCTGGGTAATATTTTCATAAAGTTAATCATTGATAGTTTACAAATAATTTCAAGATTG
>JAFMTC010000698.1:161043-181244 GCA_018845635.1 Nicrophorus orbicollis | reverse complement strand
TTACAAAGTTATTATAATGAATATTTTTATTGATTATAATGACTTTTCACTCATTATAACAAATTATATCTATCTTTAGAATGATTATAAAAGAGATAATTACGAGATATAACTTTTAATTATCCATTAATTATGTATGGCAACATTTAACTTCTGTTAGTTATTGAATTATTATATGTCTTACAACTATACAATATTTTTAATAAAAATTAAGTAATATTTCTTGCAACAACAATTCCAAAAAAGAATACAAACTAAAAATAATGAAAATACATGAAAAAGAAAAATCAAATATGCTATTGCTGCAAAGAGTCTTTCAATCATATTATAAATGATTATTTTGTCAATAAATATATTATGTGCTTTTGTTTCATATGAAGCTTTTATGATCGAAAAAATAATTTAAATATTTAATAATATCTATTCTTATTATTTCAGCAAGTTATCTAACAACATGTAGCAGATCGGATCCCAATTTTCAAAAATGTTGTTTGGAAGCAGGACGTAGAGCAATTCCCCATTTAGCTAAAGGTAAATATTGAAATCTTTAATTTATTTTATTATTTAATGGTCTATAATTGATTATTAGTAATTTAATAAGGATTAGCTTTTATTTGAACCAAATTATTTCTGTCGAATTATTTATAATTTAAATTTATAATAACTAAATAAAAACAATGAAATAATTAAATTTAGGAATAAATCCATATACAAGTAAAGTAAATGCATTCTTTAAAAAATAGAAATACAATTAATTTTCATCTATTTAAAGCAAAGTATAACTAAAGTAAACGTTTAAAAAGTTTGTGATTAATATTGTTAAGAAAATGATTATATGTTTTAATTTTTGTGTGTTGCCAATATTCTTTAATTTTAAAATTTATATGCAACAAGAAAGTGTTAAGTATGGTGGTGTTTATTATCATATGTACTTATAAAATGTACGTAATTTCTTTCCATTTATTACCACAAATTTAAATTAAAAGGAACATAATTTATTGTACGAATTCATACTTATTTTTATAATAAATGTTATATGAATTAATGACTTAATATCTTAATATAAAAAAAATACAAAATATAAATTTTATTTGCATTAATTAAATTTTCATCATAAATAAGTCACGTGCGTAATGTCAATACAACCAGTAACAATAATTACAAGAATTATTTGTTTACGAGGTACAAAATTGCAGTTGAATTTATAAAATGGAATGTATAAAGTGGAGCAATCATTCTTCGATTTAAAGAAATATTACTTCCCGCAGCACACAATCACTTATGCTCTAACCATCCAAAGTCTAATATATACCAGTTCCATAATCTTTTGCGTGGCGAAAAAAATAATATATCCTTCGTTTCTTGGAAAAAAAACATGAAAATTGCCATTTAATAACTTTCCGTTTTATATGAATTCTGTTTGTTTTTCCGGAAACGTCCAATTGCCTTTGTGTGTTAAAAAGTATTAGACTTAATGGGTTAACATTTTTGTATTTCCATTGTACTTTTATAATCACTTTGAGCACGATTTAACTTAAATTAGATAAATATTCATAAACAATGATCAATATAAATATTTACAATCATTAATTGATATAAAATATATCGAAATATTAAATATGATAAAACTGAAAATATCAGCATTATTTTTTAAAATTTTGATTAATATTTTCAAGTCATTATATTCTATTAATTTATATTTTTTAAGAAGTTAAGTCCTTAACAGCAGTAATTTAATTATAATTAAGTATAAATACTCAAATTTTAAATAGTTTTACTAGCATAAATTATTGTTTATAGAAAAGATTGAAAATATCGACAAAATGTCTATATTTGTAATTGAAATGACATTAACAATGAAATATGTAATATAAACAACATTTTCTCAATAATTTTTATGGTTGACCAATGCAATTTGTTTGTATTTTTATTTATTAGTTCCTGACAGTTTGACATTAAAGAATAAACCGGTCATATATATTATATAAGATGAGTCTAAAACTCTTATAATTTATTATGAACTAACTATTTTATAATCAATTTAATAAATTTCTCGTAACCTTCGAACATCATTGTGCAAAGTAACAATAATCTATTCATTCGATGCGAAACGAAATAATTAATAGCGGAAACCTCTCACTCACGAATGTTAGTAATTACATTTAACACCTGTTAAACAATTATTGTTACACACATTCTAAACCAACCAAAGAATAACTACGCAAATGACAATGTTATTTTATATTATCTGTTTATTTCCATATTTGTGCTTGCACAATAAAAAAAGGATAATTTTCTTATCTTACTAACAAATTACCTTTTATTATTGATACTAAAATGTAAAACCACAATTATTAATTATATTCATTTGATTTTTTATGTACTTTCATTAAATATATTCAATTCACTTACAGGTGATAAAAGATTGAAGTTAAGAGTATTGGAACCCTTGGCCATTCCTGAAATTCGCATTGATACTAGTGGTAACTTGAAGTTGACACTTACTGATGTTATCCTCCATGGATTAGGAAATATGCAGCTAAAAGATATGAAGTAAGTAAAGTCTAAATTATTTTTTCACATGTTGTAGATTCAACTAATTCTTTAATTATAATAATAATTTATATAATATTTACCATAGAAAAGGCTATAATATT
Organism: Nicrophorus orbicollis; assembly: GCA_018845635.1. Taxonomy (NCBI): domain Eukaryota; kingdom Metazoa; phylum Arthropoda; class Insecta; order Coleoptera; family Silphidae; genus Nicrophorus; species Nicrophorus orbicollis. Next base: position 178,587 of record JAFMTC010000698.1, on the reverse strand, counting down.
TTCTACAAATTAAAGTATATTTAAAGTAAGTAAGAAAATTGAAAAATATGAACTAATGTTTGTTAAAAATCTTTTATAAAAGTACAATGGATTCTCGGTTATCTAACATAATTCAATTTAAACCCAAAAGCTTTATTTGCATCATTATAATAATAATGATCATGGTCTATTCGAGATCAGAAATTAAGCGTGAGAATATAAATTATGTTCCAGAATCGAAAAAATATCAATGTGAATTTTGTTTTGATTTTATATACGAAAACATTTTTCCTTTTTTGATTTATATTTTTAGTAATATCCAATAATTTCAGATTTAATGAAAAGAAAATTTTAATTTAAAACAGATTTAATTATATTTATCAAATAAATAGTTTGGAATATAATGATTAATCCATTTATTGGCCAATTATATTCGTGATAATTATCTCAAATCTTAGTGGTTGCATAAGTTTTTGTAATGGAAACCATTCTTAAAATGGAAAATGTATGTCAGTATTTTGAAATTAAACGATTTAAGACAAATCTTGGAGTACACGTAGATTAACATAACCCAGATAAACGTACGCGAAAAACCTTATGTAATAGCTTGCAACAGACACATACACAGGAGACTAAGCGCTATGCAATGGAAGTTGTGCTGCTAATTTACTTCATTATCAATAATTATTTGCAGAAAAAATAGCAAATCTTATACCTAAGTGAAAACGTGATTTTTACTCTTAACAAAAATATTGTATTTTTTTTTTAATTATTTCATAAGAAAAGTAAAAACAACTTTATATTACATTCAAAGTCAAGGCTAAATTTAAAAAGAGAAACCGACCAGTTTATTTTCGTCCAAAAAAAGAAGCATTTTAAAAATATTTTATAAGAAATAGTGAATCTATGTATGTTCAAGGTTATAGTAAGATTATCATTCGTAACTAGGCAACTTCTACGTATATAAACAAAAGCAAAACATTGTTCTCAGAAATTTATTATAAATTGCATATACTTTGTGAATCGTAGATTTTCCACAATCGAGGAATAAATTATTTTCTTCAGAACTCTTGCATTTTATAAAAGCCTTAAAATGTGTGGATTCAATTTACTTTGAAAAGTTGAGTAAAATAATAATTCTTCAAAGCACTAAGTTTTTCTATATTGTTTTTTCTTAATACATATAGTCTTATTTTGAATATTTTTACAAAGGGAAATCTTCATTAGTCTGATTTAATATATAAGAAAGTCAATCATTTCTTATATGATAAATCAGAATTTGGAGGAAAACTCTAATTAATATGCGCAAAAATCTTTTATTATAAATCAATGAAAAAATATACTTGTTCATAATTTTGTTGAATTATTTAATAAACAAACAAGAAAATAGATTTACACAAAATGGTATTTTCGAAGCAAATTGATCATAATTTTATTTATATCTGTTATTTTTGGGTCAACATTAATATTTAATGTAGTGGTCTTTTAATTCCGTAAGCACAAGAAAACTGATGGGTCTCATAAAGATCATACGTGAAGTGTTTGTTGTGTTGATAGTTAGAACACTTTAGAAAAATCGATTGTTAAAAGTTGATCAAAGTTTTAGCTGAGAAAGTGCAAAATCATAAAAACTAGATAAGCTCATTAAATAAAGTGGAAAATTCTAAAATGTATTAGTGAAGTTTTTGAATGATATTTAATAGTTATTATTATTTTAAAAAAATCAATGTTTAAATGTTTTTTATATTTTCAGTTTCGATCTTGACAAGCAGACAATATCATTGGATATGCACAACGATAACATCCAAGTAATTGGTGATTATACAATCGATGGAAGGATTTTGATTTTGCCAATCACAGGAAGTGGAAAAATTAACGTCACAATGGGTAAAATATATTTTAATTTTTCAAATTAATTTCTTTGATCTTGCAATATTTCCATACAAAATAATTCATTAAACAAGTAATTTATTTTGTTCAAAGTTTTCATATTTTAAGTAACAGCAAAATTTAATTCGAAATCGTTTTTTATAGCAAGTGCTTTTTATAGGTTAATTTGTTGTTTATATATACAGATACTCAACGATTATTAATTATTTTATTGTTAATTATAATAGGTCAAACTGTGTACATAAATTGAAACCAAGGTTTACCTTATACGTGAATAATGGTGTTTTTTGATCTACGTCATATAAAGTCATGTTTACATTGGATTGAAGTATATAAATATATTGAATACTTTAAGTTTAATAATTGTTAATCATAATTTTAAATGGAAAAATCTTATAATTATTTGGTATTTAGAAGAAAATACCAGTATTCTAACTTTTTGCTTACTTTATTTTTATTTCAACACTTAAATATTTATTGACTAAATCATGGGCTAAAGGTGTATCGACAGAAGTTTTTCTGCCTTACTATAACTATTTTAAACTAAAGTCAAAAGACAATTTTTAATTTTTTATAATTTTAAGAACTTATTTAAATTAGATTAATTAAAAAGGTGTTTTTACTTGCAGTTAATGGAGCTATTGGATACAGTTTCAAATATGATATTGTAAAGAAAAACGGAGTTGAATACATCAAGGCACTAGAACCATATGTGACTTTGGTATCAGAACGCACATACTATAAATTGGATAACTTGTTCAACGGAGATAAGCGACTTGGTAATATTATATAAAACATAGTATGAAAATTAGTTATATATATCTTTGTTTTTAGGCGTGGAAATGAACAAATTCTTGAATGAGAACTACAAAGAGATGTCCAAAGAATTGAATCCCAGTATCACTGAAACGATTTCAGCAATTGCCTCTGAAATCATTGAGAACGTTTTAAATGTAATTCCTTATCATGAACTTGTACGTCCATGAAAATAGGCGACATTGTTGGTTTCAATATTATTTTAAGTCTATTATACTACTTTATCATAGACGTATTTACTATTTTATGTATATAATTATTTTCTATTAAATATAAGATAAAAATTTATTAATTTTTATTATTTCATCTACAAAAAGTTTTTTTTCCAAATATTGTTTTCCATTATTATTATTTCTCGAAATAATGAGAAATATATTATTAAATATTCAATTTAAAACAACTTCTACTTGCACAAGTCTTTATTGTATAGAGTCTATATTATAGATAGTAATGATTTGATTAGTTTCAGCTTCTTTAAGTTTCATAACATTATGTCGAGTTTTATTTCTTCCATAGTTTTTTGGCCTTTAATTATTGAAATTGCTAAATCTTTAATTCAAAATCATCAGAGCCTTGTTATATTAAATTAAACTCTATATTAAAGTTTCCAACGTCCCGATTTTGGCGGGACAGTCCCACTTTTTGGTGGACTGTCCCGCTTCCCGCCGATTTTTAAAAATGTCACGATTTTTAGAAAATATTGCATTTCTAATTTAAAATGTACTCTAAAAATATATTACCTATTATTTATTATTAAGTATTATGGTGAATATAATACAGGGGTAAACATTTCAATTACGGAAGTGTCAAATGAAATCAATAATTTAAAAACAAAAATACGAGGAAGAATTGATAACGATTACATACCTTTAACTATTCGAAAAGACATCACTAGGTTGGAAGAATAAGGTGCCATTAAACGATCTTTTTTTTGTAGAGGAGAGGAAGCCTTCCATAGGAACCACGTGTCGAGTCGTGGTACTGTGGGATTTTTACCCACTAAAACCTCTCCCCTTCTTCGTCAACATCCTGGTACTGTATCTTGGTACACCGCTGCAATGCTGATCGTCTTTACTTACTGGCAGTTCTATTGTTTTGCATCAGTTTTGGCCTCCACTGCCACTATCTTGATTGGCTCTTTGCAGTCTCCGTTCTTCTTCTTTAGTCGAGAGCACCTCCGATACATACTCATAAATAGGCCTCCCAACTCTCTTCGCTCTTTAACATTTCGCCAACAAATTCTTCTGGTTCCAACAAGGCACCCAGTTTGGACTCTGCCTCGTGTTTCATCCGTGTCCATCTATTGCGCCATTTAACGACCTGAGTTTCTGAAAAATATCATTTTTTTTATAATAACTGCTTGGAGTATCTTGAAGAATGAACAGTTCAATGAAGATATTAAACAATTTCTTTGGGTGACAGATTTTATGGGAATATGTGGAAAAATCCTTTGATTATATTAGTAACCATTTTCCGAAAATTAATATTTGCGAAAATGATCTTTTTGGTGACGTGTCATTGGTAAAAACATATGTTACAGATGAAAAAATAAAATGTTAGTTGTCTGCTAATGTGGAAACAGACAAAAAAATGGACGGAAATTATAGAATTCGCTTTCTCCCTTCCAAGAATAAATGCAGCAACACATCGTGTTTTTTCTACTATCTTAACTTAACTTAACTTTAAAATCTATATTAAGTGTAAAATATAATTTGACCAATTTAAGTGAAATATTTCGCAACATTTTAAAAATGCTCCGAATTTATTGCAAAGTATTCACTCGGATCAAAAATATGACCGTGAAAGAAAATCATATTTTTTTTAAATAAAAAAATTAATTTGATTAAAAATCATGATGTTCAAATTATTATTTTTTACAAATATTATGATAGTTACCAATAATTAATAATAAATACATGTTTGTACAAGTATATGAATGTTACAATAAAACTAAATTGTAATTCTCATTTCATCCCATTTGTACCGCTTTGTCTCAATGAAAATATGCTCACTTTAATCTATGTATGATAAAAATTAAAATTTATCTATGATAATAATTACTTTATTAAATAAAAACAAGAGAGATATAACAATTTTAGTACAGAAGCTTGCAATTCTCAAATTTGGTTACAATTATTGTTAATGACATATTTTTTATGTTCTCACTATTTTATCAGCTTGATATTAACACGAGTTTGTACATACCTTGTAATACTGTTGGTTGTGTTAAGTGTTGAAAGCTACTTCTTGAATATGTTTTAATTTATTGACACAATATGATGAGAAAAATGTGTTTGAAGTATACACACAATGATTACTTTACTAAATAATGAAACATCAGACGAAATAATTTATATTTTTATTTGTTAAACATCAATGTTTTTCAAGATGATTTGCAATCAATTAGTTGATCTAATCAATTAAATTTTTTCCTATATTAGTTGTATTATATTATTTATGAAGTATACTTTCAAGAAAATAACATTATTTGTAAATCTTGTGGTTATTATTTTCATTTACCAGGTGAAATACATGAGGCGCCAATTAAGAAAAAAGAAATTCCGCAATGCATGCGTTGTCAAGAATATGGGCACACTAAAAACTTCTGCCGTAAGCAGCCACGTTGCATGAAGTGTTGGCAAATGCACCAAACTGCACAGTGCACAAAATCTTTGGAGACTCTGGCGAGGTGTGCGTTGTGCAGTGGAAATCACACGGCTAATTACAAGGGGTGTACAGTTCACAAGGAGGTGATGGAAAGGGTATTTCCCACACTGCGACCAAATTTGGGTGGTAGATTTATTGCTGCTGGAGATTTCAATGCGAAACACACCATGTGGAGTTCAAGACTGATAACAACAAAGGGTCGAGAGCTCCTTAAGGCCATGCAGTTGCGCAACCTTGTACATTTATCGAGCGGCAAACCGACGTACTGGCCAACGGACAGAGTAAAACATCCCGATGTGCTGGACTTTGCTATTGTGAAAGGCATTTCCAGTAATTATCTGGAAATTGATACAAGTCTGGACCTCTCTTCAGACCACTCTGCAATTTTAATGACACTGTCCTCGAGAATCCTGAATCGGGCGAGACCACCAACCCTAAGTTCGAAGAAAACCGACTGGCAACAGTTCAGGGCATATCTCGAAACACTGCTAACGGAAGATATTAGGCTGAAAACAGAACTGGATTTCGAGGATGCCGTCGAAGACCTTACTCGATCCATACAAACAGCTGTAAAATTGCCCAATCAATATTCGTAATCTGGTCAAAGAAAAGCGAAGGCTGAGGAAGGTTTGGCAAAACACCCGCCATCCAGATGACAAAACTCATTTGAACGTAGCAACCAGACGCCTAAAAATCACATTGAAAAGTGAAAACAGAGATGCGTTGCACGAGTATCTAAGTAGTCTGTCTCCATCTGAAGATACTGAATACTCATTGTGGAGGGCAACCAAACACGTAAATCGACCAAAAAAAAAGAGAGTCGCCTCTTCGTCAACCGGATGGTAGCTGGGCAAGGAGTGCTAAGGTGAAGGCAGAGCTGTTTGCCAGCCACCTAACAAACATCTTCCAGCCTTTCCCCTCGGAACTTGATGATGAAGAGGAAAGTGACATACAAAAATTCTTGGAGTCCCCTTATCAGATGTCGCCTCCCATAGCTTCCTTCAGTGTGACACAGGTTGAGACTGCTATTCGTAAGATGAAGAAGAAGAAAACACCGGGATATGACCTGATTACAGCGGAAGTCATGAGTCAGCTCCCACCCATTGGCTTAAAGGTGGTCACACTCATATTCAATGCTATAATAAGACTTGGTATTTTTCCAGCTCAATGGAAGGTGGCACAAATTATCCTCATCGCCAAGCCTGGTAAGCCAACAGATATGGCAACTTCCTATCGGCCCAACAGTCTGCTGCCTGTCATGTCCAAGCTATTTGAAAGAATCATCCTTCGAACGCTGCGACCATGGCTGCTGAATAGTGGAATAATACCGGATCACCAATTTGGCTTTCGTGAGCGACATGGTACTGTAGAACAGGTCCATCGTATAGTGGAAGTTATTGGCCGGAGTCTCGAAGAGACTGCCGCTTTTCTCAAAATTTCACAGGCCTTCGATCGAGTTTGGCACAAAGGACTCCTGTATAAACTAAAGGAATGTCTTCCACATGAGTTTTATGCCATCTTTAAATCATACCTGACTGGAAGGCATTTTCAAGTCAAATACAGGGATGAGTTGACCTCTCTGCACCCCATCCTCTCTGGTGTCCCTCAGGGAAGAGTCTGTGGACCTCTACTATATGTCATCTTCACGGCTGACCTTCCCAGTTATCAGCACGATACCGTGGCCATGTTCGCTGATGATACTGCGGTCATGGCATCACACCCGGACTCAACAGTGGCCTCTCAAAAACTCCAGAGAAGCTTGGATGACATTGCCTACTGGCTCAAGAGATGGAGAATTAGGGCCAATACAACGAAATCAGTCCATGTTACTTTTACGTTGCGTAGACAAACGCCATCCTGTAACACTGAATGGCTGTACCCTGCCACAAGCAGACGATGCCAAATACCTTGGGGTGCATCTCGACAGACGTCTCACTTGGAAGAAGCACATTCTAACAAAGAGGAAGCAGCTGGGCCTGGCAGTAAAAAGATTGTATTGGTTGATGGGCAGATATTCGACTACCTCTGTTGACAATAAACTGCTTATCTATAAAGCCATCATAAAACCCACATGGACCTATGGAATCCAACTTTGGGGATCCGCCTGTAATACCACTATTGTCATAATGCAGAGGTTTCAATCGAAAGCGCTAAGATCCATAACCAATGCACCATGGTTCTCAACAAATAATTACATCCACCAGTACATGAAAGTTGGAACTGTCAGGGAAGAGATAGAAAAGTTCAGCATTAAGTATCAACATCGGCTGGACGACCATCCAAATCAACTCGCTGCCGACCTTGCAAACACAGCTTCCCACAGACGAAGATTAAAGCGATTTAAGCCACAGGATCTTCATGGTCGCTTTGCTAATTTGTAAATAGATATGTGACGTGTGCATACGATGATTCTTTTTGTTATTCTTTTACAATAATTTTCATTTTAATTATTAGTGGAGTTTGATCGTTGGGTCAATATCCAATATTTGTATTTTTCTTTATTTTATTTACGTTATAACTGGAGCTTATTATCTATTTTTTATTATATTCTGTAGATAGATTGCTTGTAATTAATTTAAAAAATAAATATATTTTCATTCTTTCAACTAAATTATATGCTAGTAATAATGTTTACTATCTCAAATAAGTTGACCATTTATGTATTAGTAAGAGTATTGACTATTTTTATGTTGTGACTATTTTTATTACTATCCAATATTAGAATTATAAATGTTTACATAAATATTTTGCAATCCTTAGTCTCTGTCTTTATTTTAGTCCCACTTGTCTTAAATAAAACACATTGACCAACATAATCCTAAGACCTTAATTAAATATTAAAGTTATTATGAAACCAAGTGAAATCACTCCATTCAAACTATTAAGACTCAATGATGATAACACCAGATATTAACCGACAGTGTCCAAAATACTATCCCTGAAATACAACGGTACTGTTTGATTCCTTTTCTAATTGTAAATACAGTGAAACCTCGGTATACGACCTTAATTCATTCCTGACGTTTGTATATTAAAGAAAATCATTTTTATTATTAAAGAAAATATTAAATAAAATATTAAAGAAAATCATTAAAACAAATCAAACTCTCTTATATAAATATTTTTATTGGTCCAAATTGGGCAAAAGGGCTAACGAACGAGGTCTTTCTGCCTCAAGGTCTCTTTAATGTTAAAAATAAAACTTTAAAAATCTATTCTATGAAAGAAGGATCCCATTCTCGGATTTTACTTTTACACTTTCTGTCAAGTTTTAATAGGATCACCAACTTTTATTAAAAATCGATCTAAATAGTTTAATGTCTGTCTTTTTCTCACTATATGTCTATACTGTGATATTATATAATTTTATATAATAATAACATTGTATAAATATATATATATGCGCTAAATTTGTTTGGTCCAATCTTGATGTATTTCGATTTGGACGTATTCTAACGCAGACATATACCGAGGTACTTCATACTTCATTTAATGTACTTAAAATGATCAAGTTGATTTAAACCAGTTGCAGTCACTTTAAAATAAAGAATCGATATGCAAATAACACCTGTTAATTATTATATGATACAACAATTTTACAAGGCTATTTCTAATTATATTGAATGAAATGACAAGTACTATTTAAATTAATAATTGGAAACAAGTACATATCACAAGCAAGTAATATATTTTATTACACTGTAAAATTCTATATAATAAAATTATTTAATTTTTAAACGTTAATATTATTCAAAATATTCTAACCTATTTAAATATAATTATTGACAGATTGGGATGTTATTGATCAATTGGGTTGTACCTTTCTGCACTGTTTTTTTAATAAATGATCAATTATGAATTTTGAATATTTGTTATACGAGTGCCCTAATATACGAGTGTTTTGAGATACGAGCCGCCGAGCGATATTTTGATTTGAAATGAAAGCAAGATTTGAGATACGAGGAATCGCACAGTACACCGACACGCACTGCACACGACACCAACAGTTTCTCAGGCTAGACCTCAGTCTGTGTGCTTGTTTCCCTGGTTTTCGAAACATTTTTGTTAAGTTGGGTTCGCGTTTTTTGCTTTTTGTACATTTATAAAACATTGCTTTGAGATACGACCAATTTCACATACGAGCAAGGTCCGTAACGAATTAAACTCGTATGTCGAGGTACCACTCTATATTCATATATATATATATTTGTAAATTTATTTACAAGAAAGCTATCTACAAAATATAATCAAAATAGATAATAAGCTCCAGTTAACCCAACGATCAAACTCTACAAATAACTAAAATGAAAATTAGTTTAAAAGACTAACAAAAAGAATCATCGTATTCACACGTATTTATCTATTTACAAATTAGCAAAGCGACAAGGAAGATCCTGTGGCTCAAGTCGCTTCAATCTTTGTCTATAGGAATCTGTGTTTGCAAGGTCGGCAGCGAGTTGATTTGGATGGTCGTCCAGCCGATGTTGATACTTAATGCTGAACTTTTCTATCTCTTCCCTGACAGTTCCAACTTTCGTATACTGGTGGATGTAATTATTTGTTGAGAACCATGGTGCATTGGTTATGGATCTCAGCGTTTTCGATTGAAATTTCTGTATTATGTCAATAGTGGTATTACAGGCGGATCCCCAAAGTTGGATTCCATAGGTCCATATGGGTTTTGTGATGGCTTTATAGATAAGCAGTTTATTGTAAACAGATGTAGATGTATATCTGCCCATCAACCAATGCAACCTTTTTACTGGCAGGCCCAGCTGCTTCCTCTTTTTTCGAATGTGCTTCTTCCAAGTGAGACGTCTGGGGAGATGCATCCCAAGGTATTTGGCATCGTCTGCTTGTGGCAGCCATTCCGTGTTACAGGAGGGCAAGTTTGTCTACGCAAAGTAAACATGACATGGACTGATTTCATTGTATTGGCCCTAATTCTCCATCTCTTGAGCCAGTAGGCAATGTCATCCAAGCTTCCTGAAGTCTTAGAGAGGTCACTGTGGAGTCTGGGTGTGATGCCATGACCGCAGTTTCATCAGCAAACGTGGCCACAGTAACGTGCTGAGAACTGGGAAGGTCGGCCGTGAATATGACATATAGTAGAGGTCCACAGACGCTTCCCTGAGGGACACCAGAGAGGATGGGGTGCAGAGAGGTCAACTCATCACTGTATTTGACCTGAAAATGCCTTCCAGTCAGGTAGGATTTAAAGATGGCATAAAACTCATGTGGAAGACATTTAGTTTATACAGCAGTCCTTTGTGCCAAATTCGATCGAACGCCTGTGAGATGTCGAGAAAAGTGGCGGAGCAGTACCTCTTCTCTTCAAGACTTCGGCCAATAACATCCACTACACGATGGACCTGTTCCATGGTACCATGTCGTTTACGAAAACCAAATTGGTGATCTGGTATGATTCCACTATCCAGCAGCCATGGTCGCAGCCTTCGAAGGGGGAGTCTTTCAAATAGCTTGGACATGACAGGCAGCAGACTAATGGGCCTATAGGAAGTCGCCACATCGGTTGGCTTACCAGGCTTGGCGATGAGGATAATTTGTGCCATATTCCATCTTTAAGCCAATGGGTGCGATAATATTCATATATTGAATAAAAATTATAATTAATTAATTATAATTGAATATAAATTAGTTTCATGAAACATTAACAGTCATATGAATATATTACACGCATGAATATAAATTAAAAAATACGTGTTGTATGGTTTTTATATATGTCATAAACAATTGGGTTGACACTAAACTAATCTGAGTTCTTAAGTGTAAATTAAAATCAGGAAATAAACCTTTGCTTTCTTTCTGTCAACTTCAACTCATAAAACTTGTTAACACTAACTTGAACATTATTCATCTTTGGGTTTCAGAAAATTCGAACCAATTAAGACACGAACAGTTAATGGTCTATCGACGCGAGATTGTGTAAATACAGTATGGTTGCATTATTAGAATATAGGAGATGCGTTTTTATAAAATTCTGAAATAATTGTAACTGCTAACATAACAATAATTTTATAATTATCATCTATTGATAATAATATTGAATTTTTGTGAAAACAAAGTATGTTATAGATTGATGAAGTGTCAATAATAATCTGACAATAAATATAAAGCGTTGTCATTTTTTGTTTGTTCTTGAAAATTAATTTTCTAATTACAAATTCCAATCTCCATGCAAATTTATTTATAAGCTGACTAATTATTTTATACCTTAAAAATTGATCAGTTATTATATCCATAATTGGTACATTGCTTGGAAGTTATGGTAGTCAGTTGGTGAAAAATATAGAACGTTTAATAATAGCAACATTAGTATGGCACATATGATTCAAGATATTTTGTAATAGTAACGTCACACCTTGCTGTTAATTCCCTAATCATTTTATAATTTGTCTTAGCCATAGTATTAGTCACATTCTTGCTAAGCATTAATTTGATACACCGAGCAGTCAGGGGTACATTAATTTCGTGATGAAACTTCTATTGGAAAATAACATGATAGTTTTGCATATTCAGGGTAATCAAAATGTAATCTGCAATTGAAATATTATCAGAAATATAAATAATTGTCAAAATTATATATGAGATATATTGGATATATTGGAGGTATCAAACAAGAACATTGTAAAAAATTGTCTACTCTATTACAAAACCAAAATTGTTCCAGTCCTCGATAGATACCTCAGCCTTCTCCTCCTAATATTATATTATTATTTAATAATATTAATAAGAATGATTATAAGATATATTAATTATAATGGACTACTGATAGCAAGTCTATATAAAAAAAGATGTGCATTTTTAACGTAATCTATAATGATTTATTTCAGGAATAACAACTGTTGCAATTAAGAAACACTTTATAATTATATTTTCATCAATATACTTGTTATTGGTAACTATGTATGTTTATAAATAAAATAAATTGTGTAAAAACAGGTATGCATACATTTTATTTTTAAATTAATATTTTTTTAATATGTAATTATATACAGAAAACAAAAAAATAAATCTTCATCATTTTACATTTGACAGGAAATTGTGCTGCGTAATTGTAGATACAATACTAAATATAGTTTACTCATTCCTGTAATTATGATTATTATAGTTTTTTTATATAAAGCGGCCGGTTTCTGGATGCAAACCAATGTCCCTGCTTGTCTTGTATTGAGAACATCAAAATGCATTTCTGTACATTTATTATACTTCTGTTTGCAGTCGTCTTTGTTAATGCGAAATTGCGTAAGTATATTTTCTTCAAACTGTAACTAACCAATAGAAGTTTTTAATTATAGCATCTTATATAACAAAATGCTCGTTGTCGGATCCCAAACTTGGAGATTGTATCAAGCAACAGATGATCATTACTTTACCGAAAGTCATAAATGGTGAGTGTTATTTTTCTATAATTGTCTTTACTTTAACTTTATGTTATTAGGTGATAAAACTTTGCGTATTCCTAACTTAAATCCATTCCATTTGCCCGAAATTCAAATTGAAGCAACAGAATCGCTTACTCTTAAATTATTAGACATGGATATAAAAGGTTTGGATAAAGTGGACTTGGGAACGTTTGAGTAAGCCACAAAGCATATTTTCTTTAGTACGAAATTAATATTTTTTGTTATTTAAGCATTGATGGTAAAGAAATGAAATCAAGCGTTGAGTTAAATTTCAATGAAATTGAAATTACCGGTACTTACGATATTAAGGGACAACTTATGATTTTACCAATTCAAGGACATGGACCAGCTAAAATTACTATGAGTATGAGTATAGCAATTTGCGACATTTGCAATTTACAAAAATGTATATATTTTTAGAAAATGCAAAATTCATTTTCAAATTTAATTGGAGTATTAAACCAAATGATAAAGGTGTGGAATATGTAGTTTTGGAAGATTCCGATCTTCATTATACTACTGAAAGAAGTCATTACCATTTTGATAATCTGTTCAACGGGGATAAAGCTTTAGGCAAGTACATTTTGATGATTTAACTATGTAATAATTTTGAATTCTTAGGTGATCAAATGAATGCGTTTATTGAAGAAAACTGGGAAGAAGTATCAAAGGATATTGAACCTTCAGTTTCAGAAACTATTAAGATAGTTGTCATGGGAATTTTCCGGGGTGTTTGCACTGCCATGCCCTTCGCTGATATTTTAGATCCATAATAATGTAATTGGACAACAGTTTATGAAGACCTAAAAATATTATTTACTTACTATTTAAAATGTCAATAATACATAATAATATTCTTCAATATTTTCAGTTTACTTAATTTACTTTAAAAAATATATATATATATATCACATAACATTTCTAAATTATTCTATAAAATAGTTTCACAACTTTAAATAGTGGAGTATTAAAATAAATTATATTTATCATAATAATATACATGTTTTATAGATTTATTTAATTAATTTTACTTATATTTGCTTAATCCAATAAAATATAGTTTTAATTGATATTTGTGATCAACATGCTATTATATTTGATATTACTAACTTTGTTGTACTTTTTGTTTAAAATAATATAATTCATTGCCACATTGACAAAAAATATACACTTATAAATCGATATATTGCTTCATTACGTAAAATTAAATAAAAACTAGTAAATCACTAAATAAACAGTAAAACAATAAAATAATAAATGTAATTAATATAATATAATAACTGACATCACGAGGGAATGGAGAATTAACATTTAATGCCATATAAGAATCCATCTAATGCGATTGACAAATAGGATTTTTACCTACTTTCTCAAAAAGAAAACCAAAGGAGTTTGCTTCAGTGAGGTGGACGAGGATTTGCAAGAACTTAAGCAAAAATTAACAGCACACTGATGTTTCCAAGAAAAGCCTAAGCTTCCAACGGGAAAGAAGTGGACTAAATAAAGGAAACAACATCATCAAGAACTAATGCGCAAGTACTAGAGGATGTAAAAGCTCGATGCAGCAACTGAAATTACGTTGCCCGTAGATGGACGGATCGGCGGAAGAAGTATATGTGAGTCTAAAGTTAATTACTTGCTCATTTTATTTTCATATAAAAATTGCATATATTTAAAACTTGCTTAGTAATAATCAACACTAAAATCTTTGTTGTTAAAACATTCTTGAAATTTAACTTATATTTTAATTTATTTATAATAAATCTTTTCTAGTTGAACACTGCTATCAAATTAATTCATTTGAACATAATTAAAATATAAATTGATGAAATTAATATACAAATTTTCTAAATAATAAAATAAATTAGTAATGCGTCATAAACAATCAAACAGTTAATATTTTATTGAAATAATCGCAGAAGTTAGGTTAATTTAATTAATAAAATTTATATAGTTAAAAGTTGCTTCGCAGTTGATATTACAATGATCCAATAATTTAATATATAATTTATTGTCAGAATAACATTGCAGAATGAATATAACGAGGCATTGCATGAGTATCTCAGTCTCCATTTGAAGCTACTGAATTTTCATTGTCAAGGGCAACAAAACACATAACACGACCAAAACAAAGAGAGTCAAGGGGTGATAAGTAGAAGGCAGAGCTGTTTGCCAGCCACCTAACAAATATATTTCAGCCAATCCCCTCGGAACTAAATTATGAAGAGGAAAATGACATTTAAAAATTCCTGGAGTCCCCTTACCAGATGTCACCTCCCATTGCTCCGTTCAATGTGACTCAAGTAGAGAAGAACATAAGCAAGATGAAGAGAAAAAAAGAAAAAAACACCAGGATATGATTTGATTACGGCGGAGTTTCTGGGGTACCTTCCAGTCATTGGCATTAGGGTGGTCAGAATAATCTGCTCCGCCGCTTTCCTCGACATTTCACAAGCGTTTGACAAGCTGTGGCACGAAGGATTGCTGTACAAACTCAAGCAGTGCCTCCCACATGTATACTTCGCCATCTTCAAGTCGTACCTAACTGGAAGGTATTTCCAGATCAAGTGCAGGGATGAATTAACATCTATACATCCCATCATCTCCGGCGTTCCCCAGGGAAGCGTATGTGGACCTCTCCTGTACCTGATCTTCACGGCCGACCTTCCAAGCTCCCAACACGTCACTGTGGCCATGATGCAGATGACACCATAGTCATGGCATCACGTCAGGACTCCACAGTAGCCTCACAAACACTGCAAAGAAGTTTGGATTCCATCGACTGTTGGCTCAAAAGGTGGAGAATTAGGGCCAATACAACCAAGTCGGTGCAGGTCACATTTACAGTGCGTCGACAAACTTGCCCTCCGGTGACACTGAATGGCTGTGTCCTGCCACAATCAGATGATGCCAAATACTTGGGAATACATCTGGATAGACGTCATACGTGGAAAAAATACATAGCCATCATCAAACCCATTTGGACCTATGGAATCCAACTTTGGGGATCCGCCTGCAATACAACAATAGATATTATACAGAGGTTTAAATCGAAAACGCTTAAATCTATTACTAATGCACCATGGTTCTCTACAAACGGCTATATCCACCAATACACAAAAGTCGGAACTATCAGGGAAGAGATAGCAAAGTCCAGTATAAAATATCACCATCGACTGGACGACCATCCAAACCAGCTTTCTGTCGACCTAACAAATACGGTATCCCATCGACGTAGATTGAAACGATTCAAACCACAGGATCTTTCTAATCGCTTTAATGATTTATTAATGTTGCATGTATGTATATATGCGAATATGTTTTGTTTTGTTCATCTTTTCTTAATAATTATCATTTTAGTTATTAGTGGAGTTTGATCGTTTTCTATTTTTGTTTCCGTTATAACTGGAGCTTATTGCTTACTTTTTGTATTCTGTAGATAGATTGCTTATAAATAAATTTAAAAAAAATATATATTTATAATATATGTCATATAATACTGATAACACTGAGGAATTTTAAAAGTGTTTCTTTTGGGATGTCGCTTATTAAACCAGGATAATTCGCTTTGTAAGATTAAATTGAAATTAAGTTTATGTATTTCTAAAAGGCGATAAATATTTGGATTTATTTCGAGAGATAACATTATGAGATGATATAAATAAACAAGTACATGAAACAAGAAATTTTAATTAAAAAAAAATCTTTTCGGATGCCATTTATTAATCTAGGATAAGTCCGAGAAGTGGAGGATTATTTCCAATTTTTTTATTATTTATAATATATAGTACAATCTGCAAACAATATTAACACAGTAAAGCTTGTAATGTATATTAGTAAAAGAAACTAATTATAAATGGAAATTATATAAAAATATACTCATCACAATTAAATAAAATTACATTTAAAAAAAGTAGCTTAACCAATTTTCATCATTTACGCAATCTACAAAAATTGCTGTATAACATTTGGTAATTATTATAAGTGTTATATGTAAAAATGGAAGATGAGTCTGTTATTGTTATTATAAAATATAGGTCTAATTATAACATATTAAAGTGAGTTAATAAAATAAAGAAAATAAGTTTCATTCTGAACAATGAGTTAATTTTTTTACTAATTAATTTAGTTTTTTTTTTCGTTTAATTGGTATGTGCATGCAAAAAATGACGTAGATTTGCTAAAATAGAAAAGATGAATTTGCAAATTTTATATTGCAAATTCATAATTTTTAATAAATAATAATCATATTTATTAATCACAAAAAGCGACTAAAGGGCTAGGAATCTTTTTTAAATTTTTCTATAAATAATAATAATTTATTAACCTGATAAAAATAAACTATAATTCAACAACTATTCCCACCCATCCATTGTCCTGATAATTATTTAAAAAGATAATTAGACTGTTAAAGGTACTGAGGTTAAAGGCATCTTCAATGACCTCATTATGTTTATAGTATAGAGTATATACTATGGAAAATATTGTATTGACAATTGTAACCAAAGAATCGACCAATTCTTGTAATGGCATTAGAAAAATATTGGAAGCAGACGCAAATTTATGAATCAAACAGTATAACCCCTTTGTTTCAGGTGGAAGTTCTTCTACTTTTGACAGAAAGTCCGACCTCCATGCAAGCGTAGCTTGTGCTCTTGTAAGACATCATAACAATTTAACTCAGTCCGGTGGAAAACCATCATCGAAGCAGCAACAAAAATGGGAATTGCCAAATATCTGTGCAACATAATAAGAAGTTACCTCA
>JAFMTC010000698.1:80546-157145 GCA_018845635.1 Nicrophorus orbicollis | reverse complement strand
AAAAAAAAAAAAAGAAACCGGTATAAGGTAACCAATTGTGTGAAGTTTGCAGCCCATCAAATAAAAAAAATAAGTGTTTCAATCCAAGTGCCTGAGAAGAATTGTAGACATAAAATGGTTCATCACTTATAGAAAACTACATGTTTTTTGAATGAAGATAATACAAGAGGTTGCCAAAGACTACTTCTTGACATCGGCGAGGCGTTTGAAATGCTACAAGCCCCTGTATCTTCAACTTACATTTAACTTACATTTATTTTATTATTGGAACTATATTGAAATTATAAATATATAATTTCGCATGATTATGCAATGTCAAAACAAAATAGAATACATTTTTATGTCACGTGTGAGAATAAATTATATGAACATTGGAACGAGCAACAGGTTTTAGTCGACTTTATTTTTAATTTCATTAAAAACAATCTTTGATGGCAATATTTGAATTGTAACCCAATCAATTCCAATATTGCCATCAACGATTTTATGACAAAAATTATGTACACATTTATTTTCCCAGAACTAAATATATAGAAAAATCACACAGTATAAAAGAAATAAAAAATTGTATAATATGATAATTAATGTTTGCGAAGTTCTAGAATTTATTTTGATTAATTATAATTTAGTTTATATTTTTTTGCATTTTCTTGAAAATAGTAAAATTGTACTGAATAACGCCGCCATGTGAGAGTTCTCTGACGAAACAGAACACCAAAGTCTTTAGGTCATTAGCAACTGTTAAATACTTCACACTTACATATATAATTAAAAGTATTTTATAATTACGAAAATATATTACTCGATTTTACAAATTCCAATTCATAATATAAAACTTATTCATAAATTCATAAGTTACAGATATCATTATTATGAACACCCTTTCCTCTCCCTTTTTCTCGCAGCCATGCAAATGGCGCCATAATAAGACTATACTACATGATGCACAAAATATATAATATACAAATTTATTTATATTGTTATGTAATAAATACAATATTAAAGGAACAATTCATTGTAAGGAATTTGATCTGCAAATTTAGAGAAGATGGACTTTAAGATAACAGAAATTGTATTTGAAACTGCAGGTTCAACTTCCCTTGATAGTTCTTGCCCATTTTCATTTAAGAATTCGTTCATTTGATCACCTAAAATAGATTTTACGATTAATAATTATAAGTATATATATTATTAAAAATGATACTGTTGCTTACCTAAAACTTTATCACCGTTGAATAAATTGTCAAAGTGAAAGAAGCTTCTATCTGTTTGATAGTGCAACTCAAATTTCTCGATAACACCATATTCGATACCACTCTTTTGTGTTACAGACCATTTGAATGAAATAAGAAAGTTAGCACCAACTAAAAGAAAATTAATGTAAATAATCAAAATGTGTTTTGAGAGCACTTACCTATTTTTATATTTGCTGGACCATGTCCTGAAATTGGTAAAATCATTACTCTACCATCAATATCATATATTCCTTTAACTTCAAGTTCTGGAAAATAAATTTTCGAAACGCATTCCATTGAATCAAAGTTGCAACTTTAATATAAAAAATTAAATTATATAAATATATAAATTGGAAGAACACCTTACTCAAATGTTTTAAATTTTACTTTTTCCAATCCAAATATCTCTACATCTGTAAGCTTCAATTTTAATGAATCGGTGGCTTCTATTCCTATTTCTTGCACATGAAAGGGTACAAAAGCTGGGAAATTTAACTCTTTATAACCTGAAATGAGAATAACCGATGAATTTGGTCAAATAAATTTATGTAAATTTTAACCATTCTGTAATTTAGGAATAATGGACTCAACCACATCCATAGCACATTTACCAAAATTTGGATCATTTTTGGGGCATTTATTAATGAAACTTGCTGAAATAATAAAGTAATGTTATTAAATAATTATAAATATTTGAATGTAGTTGGATATTACGTAATTTGGCAGCATGAGCAGTGAAAGTTATGGCGAACAAAATTAAACCACATATTACTGAATTCATCGTAGTTTCTTTGAATGCAACTAATATTCTAATGTTATTACTTCACTTTCTACTTATATAGAATCAAATTGAAATATAATTTCTTATAATTAGATATAATTGTGTTTTATAGACGTTAATAATTCAATGTATCTGCTTTTTAAAATTTCGCAGTGTGCACTCAAATACATACGCACGTTATTAAGTATGAGTGTTGTTATGTATATGTATTGTAATAAAAAAGTTATGACATGTACGTTGTTAGTAGGTTAATGTAATAATAGTTTTAATAATATTCAAAGTAGATTTTGGCGATTTTTTTTATTAATTAAAAAAAAAAGAAATTATAGACTATATAATCACCTAAATTGCACTAGTAGAATTGAAGAAAATCCTAGAAAATATTTAATATACGTTGTTCCAAAGCGCATTGAAATGAAATATAAATTATTTGAAGATCCATCGTAGGAAAACAGTTGCTCAAATTGCATAGATTGACTTACGAACAGTTTTACTTATTTAAAAAGCGGATTCTTTTAGTAATGTTAAAATATTTGTTGTTGAAACGCTAAATGACGTAATTATTATTATATTTTACATATATTTATTTAAGACTACCAATTTTAAAATTATTTATGTTAAATAAATACAATTATATTTATAATTTATATCGAAGAATTGTATCTAATAACATAAAAAGATGAAATTCGTAAAAAAAACTAGCAACACTCATATATAATAAACTGCATGTATTTGAATTTACGCTGAGTAATTTAAGAAAAAGCATATACATTGAATTGTAAATATTTATAAAACATAATTGTAGGTAATTATGTGTAATTCGTTTTCAATTTGAATCTATATAAGCACAAAATGAAGTGACAAAATCAGAATATTAGTTGCATTCAAAGAAACTACAATGAATTTTGTAATATGTGGTTTAATTTTGTTCGTCACAACGTTCACTGCTCATGCTGCCAAATTACGTAATATACAGCTACATTAAATTATTTATAATTATTTAATAACATTATTTTATTATTTTAGCAAGTTTCATTAATAAATGCCCTAAAAATAATCAAAATTTTGGTAAATGTGCTATGGATTTGGTTGTGACCATTATTCCTAAATTACAGAATGGTTAAAAATACATAAATTTACTTGACCAAATACATCGGTTATTGCCATTTCAGGTTATAAAGAGCTAAACTTCCCAGCTTTTGTACCCTTTCATGTGCAAGAAATTGGAATAGAGGCTACCGATTCATTAAAATTAAAGCTTACAGATGTGGACATATTTGGATTGGAGAAAGCAAAGTTTAACTCAATTGAGTAAGGTCTTTTTCTTCTTTATACCTTAATTTAATATAATTTTTTTATGAAAGTTGCGACTTTAATTCAATGGAATGCGTTTCGAAAATTTATTTTCCAGAACTTGAAGTTAAAGGAATATATGATATTGATGGTAGAGTAATGATTTTACCAATTAAGGGACATGGTCCAGCAAATATTAAAATAGGTAACTATTTTCATAACTCATTTTGATTATTTACATTCATTTTCTTTTAGTTGGTGCTAACTTTCTTCTTGCATTTAAATGGTCCATAACACAAAAGGGAGGTACCGATTATGCTGTTATCGATCATTTTGATTTGCACTATCAAACAGATAGAAGCTTCTTTCACTTTGACAATTTATTCAACGGTGATAAAGTTTTAGGTAAGCAACAATATCATTTTTAATAATATATATACTTATAATTATTAATCGTAAAATCTATTTTAGGCGATCAAATGAACGAATTCTTAAATGAAAATTGGCAAGAACTGTCGAGAGAAGTTGAACCTGCAGTTTCAAATACAATTTCTGTTATCTTAAAGTCTATCTTCTCTAAATTTGCGGATCAAATTCCTTATAATGAATTGTTCCTTTAATATAGTTTTTATTACTTAATAATATTTACATTAATTATTTCTATATATAAGTTAATAATTATTATATAAATAATTTTGAGTGAATGATATTTTCAAAATTATATATTATTGACTATTTTATGTTTATATAGGTGATGGCTGAGAGAAAGCATGTAATTTTTTATTATAATGATTTTTTATTATCTTATGAATCTATTTGTAATATTTAATAATATAATTTTGTAATTTTAAAATGCTTTTTTTTATTTATGTGTGTATGGGTGAAGTGTTTTACAGTTGCAATGACCTAAAGACTTTACAATGTTATATTTCGAATGGACTTAACCATTTGAGAATTCTATAATGAATGATAAATTACATAGGAAAATTCATTAAAAACTTTGCAAACAGCACTAACACTCTATTAAAGATAATAATGAAATCAAGATAATTCAAATAATGGATCATTAAAGATGATGAAATAATTCAAATGGTCTAAATGAAATCAACTTGTAGATCTTAAAAAAATGTTAAAATTACGAACCTAGCGTACTTTGATATCAAGAAAATAATAAAACTGCCTATGACAAGATTTCATCCATAAAGTGTAAATAATATTGTATCTAAACAAAACACAATCAAGTATTGAACATCAGTTTGGACAATATCACTCCACCGTCAAGCAGATTCATCGGGTGATGAGCGAAGTGAGACGTTCTTTGGAGGAAAAACAATATTGCACTGCTGTGTTCCTAGATATAACTCAGGCCTTTGATAAAGTATGACATACAGGATTGAAATCAGGCCTACCGCAGGGAGCATCTTAGACTCAGTGATGTACATGTTTTACACATCCGACTTACCGACAACCCTTGAAACTACAATTGCTAGCTTTGCTGGTGTCGTCAGCAAAGCTAGCCTATCATCCAAGGAGGATCCGGTCGTTGCGGTGTATCTGAATGTGTTACAGAAGTGGTTGCAGAAGTGACGCATAAAATTGAATAAAGTGAAAATGAACTTACCACTAACACTGAACAATGAAACCATCCTACAAGCAGACGATTCTTAATACTTGGGAAAGTTTCTGGATGCTCGACTCACATGTAAAAACTAGATTGCAGCTAAAAGGAAACAATTAGGTAAACATTATTATAGACCAATATTTTTATGTTTTCCGATTATAACCATACTTTAAATTTTGTTTTATTCACGTATTGATATATATTAACATGGATATTATTCGAAAATATGACTTCTAATATACCTTAGAATAAATTAGTTATATTGAATATATTAAAATGTAACTAAGTACTTTTTTATTGATAGATATGTTTTATGCAGTATCATTAGGTTTGACTATTATAAAATATATTATAAGTAGTTTTATCATTTAACACAAATATTATATTGAACAGTGTTTTATCGAACAGTCAATATACTGTGAACAAATGTATATATTTTCTCGAAATAGCAACCACAATCCTTAAATTTTAAGTTCCCAGTTACTACGAAGCCAAATACGTAAATAGGAAATAGACTTACATAATTGCTATATGTAACTTCAGAGGAAAAATGGTTTTACAGCACTCTCCAAAACCAAAAACAAATGCAATATTTAGTTGTAAATACTATAGCCTTTATCCAAAATAGATCATTATTGGTATTTTCCAAAAATATATTTAAAGTTATTAGTTTAATCTATTGCAAAAAATATTTTTTACCATATTTTACAATTAGAACTTAGAATTAGAAGTCAAGAATTTATATTTAGAGAATATAAGAGATGTATCAGACTTTGTCAAGAAGACAAATTAAAGTCATTGATCTGACATATCACATGAAGAAAGAACTAGTAGGACAGAACATTAGTGGCAAGATCCAATGCATCAGAGCACAATTACAGTCACAATAACCAAACAGAAAATTGATCTAAAAGACATATAGTTTTTTATCTTCTTGGACAGGTATAAAAATGACTATTGATTCCAAAAACTGAAACCGCTGATGAGGAACTGAAAGAAAAATTTAATACTATAATTTGCAATGATGTTGAAGTGAATGAAAATTATAATATATTACAAGTTGTTGAAGATATGGATGAAAATAAGAATGAGTGAAACAAAATAGACAATTAATCAGATGATGATGATTTTTGAACTACTTCGAAAGTATAAATGGTTAAAATTAATTCGGTTGATTCGGGCTGAATTTATGGATGAAAAATATATAAAGGTCGCTTGTATAACAACGAATTTTTCTATGTAAAATGAGATAAATAAATCTAATTGTTTCAACGTTAGATGGTAGAATGATTAAGCAACTTAAAACACACATCCTGCGTTGCTACACGTGTTTTAATATGACAAGCATTATGACGAAACAGTTTTGACCAAAGTGCAATAATAGCAAACAGCAAATTCACCTTGACGTTCATCAGCCGTTGACTTACAAATGTATTAAGTTTAACATACGCCAAAAGGTGGCAAATACATAAATATTCATAAAGTAAATAAAAACATCAAAAACCCACAAATTGGTAAAAATAAATATAATTACTAAATCGATAGTGATTACACGGTTGATATTTCTCATATTTCATATCAGCAATTATTCATTATTACTAATTACATATTTTTTAAAGTAGAAATTGCAACATTTATTCCATATACATTTTGCTCAAACTGAGCATTGAGACTAGTTTGATCATACTATTGAAAATTTAATTAATATATAATATTATAAGTTCATTAAATTTATTTGATTGAATTCACTCATATATAAAAAAAAATATCAATTATCAAAATTTAAAGGTTATAATATTTTGGAAACTCTTGAAGCAACATTTGTAAGTTTTCTATACAATTTGGATAGAGGAGATCCTATAATAAGGTTGTTGACAGCCCTTCTTGCAAAAGCAGTAGTCTAAAAAAACTCCTAGAATATGAATGTGGTTGAATGTGATGACACTAGTTTTGATTAATTTAATTATGCCACTTTTATTAACCAAATGTTAAAACTATAGCATTTTAATAACTTTGATTTCAATTGACCAAATGCAAAATCACCATGGGATCTTCAACTTCCAATCCAAGGGCAAAAACCTAAAAAGTATCCACAATTAACTGAAAGTCTAAAACATTGTTTTTTATTACCATAATTTAGCCAACTTTTGGAGATGTGCAATATCTGGTCTGGTATCTGGACTCGCACGAATCAACCCATCTGATTTTAAGGTTAAAGCGCACTTACTATGCTAAATGCTCCAAAAATGATGTGAAGATCTTCAACCAATTACTTCAAATGTAGCTAAAATAAAACACGTATAGTTGTTGTTATTTAATAATAAACAATTATGCAATAGAACTCTAACTAATTATACTAATTCCCCTTTTATTCTGCTTTATTTGAGTTCTCCACTACAATCAAATATAATACTTTCGTTTAATGTCACTTACTGTGGCTATTGTGTTAATTTTAATTTATTCTGTAAAAAGTAACAACTAAATTGATAGAATATGTAATATTTGAATTAAATATATTTTTAGAAATAAATAGTTGTTAGTTTCTGTATTATCTTAAATGATTATACAAATTAATTTGAAAGAAACAATATTTTCGGAATATGAATATCTATAAATACAAATAAATATTTTTATTTATAATTAATAGTATTACATAGTTTTCCAAGTAAACGAGTTGAATAGAAAGCATTGCAACATAGTTAATTGTTTGTCTTACTGTGAAACAATTAATTAAACAATTTATTTCAACTGAAAATCATATAAATTGATTCTATTCTTAAATGAGCGCAGTAACAGAGTTGCAAGAAAACAGTCATAATGGTTCTCTCACGTTATTTTCTTCTGATAATATCATCCATTGTGATCTATGCTGCAAAATTACGTAATATTGCAAACAATCAAGTATTTATTTGCTAATTAATTATTTCTAGCGAGTTACATAACAAAATGTGATAAAAATGATCCATCTTTCGATGAGTGCGCCGTTGCTGTGTCTAAAGTGATTATACCTAAATTAGTTACAGGTAAGTTTCAGTTAGTGAATTATATATATTTAATAATTAGGTTAATTGCATTAGGATATAAGGAATTAGGTTTTCCTGCAATCAGTCCATTCCATGTAGATGAAATTGGAATCGAAGCTACTGAATCATTAAAACTAAAACTTACAGATGTGGATATTTATGGTTTAGAAAATGCGAATATAACCAATATGAAGTAATTAACAATAAATTGGATTAAAATTAATTAAATAAAAAATTGAAAATTTTCATAGATGCAATTTCAAGGACCAAATATGTACGACAAGTATCTATTTCCCGCAATTAGAAGTTAAAGGTACTTACGACATCGATGGTCAGGTGATGATTCTACCAATCAAAGGTCACGGAGGGGCCTCGATTAAAATAGGTATTTCATTACATTAAAATTATTAACGTTAAATAATCAATTTATTTATGAATGTATAGATGATGGTTTTTTCGACTTCACATTGTCTTGGTCTTTGTATAAAAAGGACGGCTTAGATTATGCAAAACCTGGCGAATTTCACTTGCACTATGAAACAAAGAGGAGTTATTATCACTTCGATAACTTATTTAATGGCGATAAAGTATTAGGTAAGACATTTTATTATTAATAGTTGAATTAATTTTAATTTTTATTGCTTTTTTTTAGGTGACCAAATGAATGAATTTCTCAATGAAAATTGGCAAGATTTATCCAAAGAAGTTGAACCAGCTGTTTCAAGAACGATCAGTGTTATACTAAAGGTTATGTTCTCTAGATTATCTGATCAAATTCCATACAATGACCTTTTTGTATAATTACTTTACATAGAACAACAGAAGTAAATATTTTTATATTTTTATAATTGTTTTTTTTATTATAGCAAATATTAAAATTTTAAAAATATTATATACAAGTTTTTTCCTTCTTCTTGTTGTGGTGTATTTAATCTCTTGATTGAGGCAATGCAATTTATGAAATTGTATTACAGTGTGTTAGCGTCTTAAGGGTATTTAATGCCAAAAAATGTTTTCAAAAATTTGATGAGAATTTAAAGAAGTGTATAAAATTTCTGAAAAAAATGGCAGTGAGATGTAATTCATGAATTAATTCAGTAACAGTTCGAGTTAACTGTGCTTCAATTTCTACCGAAATGTCTTATTCTCAATACATCGAGAAATTATGCTGTTCACTTTTGTAAATAGTACAAATCCTAGATTTTTTATTTGAAATTTTATGGAAAATGAAGCTAACTAGAAATAATTATTCCAACTATTTGAAAGGTATACCAAGGTTCCATAATACAATTTCTCTTACCGACCAATTTTTTGTTTTCTTATTTAACTTGGTTAGTTTAGTTAAGACATCTTGGTTAATTGAGTACTTTTTGAGGCCTTATTTCTGGCACCTTCTTAGTGCATTATCAGCTTCACCACCTTATTGCTGAATTTTTGTAGGATGCAAGTAATCTTAATAACTTAACTAAGAGTTGCTAAGAGTCCCTGCAATTGGGTACTTTATAATTTAACACTATTTTGTATATAATACTTTGTTATGATAAACCATTATAATTATATTTAAACTGTACCGAACACTCCAATTCTATAAGCATTTAGCATAAGCACCTACAGATATGAGTATTCATCAGAAGATATAGAGTAGTCAAATTGCAACACGCACTGACTTAGATCAACGAACCGATCAGTATATGCAAGATTGAGATCTTAAGAGTAATAAACTCTCACATAGTTTTAAATATGTTATACGTATTTAGTAATTAGTCTTAGGGAAGCTAACAACATTAATTCTTGACTACACTTAAGGAAATTGCTTTAATCTATAACGACATTAGCAAACTTTATTCCACTAAGACCAGAATTCCAACCCAATGGCACAACTACTTTTCCATAAAATATCTGGCCAGAATTCTACTTATTCTCTAGGTTTTGATTTTATCCTACTTTACAAAATGATAGCCAAAAAAATTATTACAAGAAATGTGTTTTTATAATTATTTTTATTTATCCTAGTGAATTTCATCAAAGAAAATTATTTCAGGTTCTGTACAGATATTTTTAAATAAGCAATCATATGAAAATTAGAAAAGATATTAACTTTTTTTATTAATATTTTATGCTTATATCGAATCGAATGAATGGGGATATAATTTTTATCTGGTTTGTATATCTGATTTAATTTCAACAAGTAATATAATTCCATATATTAGTGATAGAATTAAACATAAATATATCTACCAAAAAAGTCTATATTCAAAGTTTTTATTTAGATTAAAAATAGTTCGAAATTGCGTCACATAAGTTCATGTTATAAATAATAAATATATAACACTGCATGTAAACAGTTTATTAAAAGTTATTGCATACACACGATCAAACCTAATTATCGACAATTACAATTAGAAGCGTAATTTAAGCGAGTGAAAACAAATCAAAGTTGAAATCAATACATAAATACATAAATTGGAATTATTATTCAAATGCTTTGTTTTTCTGACGAGTGATTGCTGGAATTGCTGTTTTTCGAAACGATTTGCTTAACAGGTTTCATTCGCTTTTTAAATTGGAAAACAAACTTCAATTCCTCCATGTAGTCTCGTTTGAAACGGTCTGTATCTTTATATGTTTTACGTAAAATGTGCAATGCTAATTCCAGGAAGGTTCCTAAGAATCCTAGAATTGTGCCCAGCGCTAAAATGAAAAATACACCTTCCACATTTTTCAAGCCTAGTGGAGTCGCAGCACCTCCTGCAATTCGACTCTAAAATAATACATATTTTTTAATAGGAAATTCACATTCTTATGATGTTTTTATAATTACAGCACAATTTCCACCTCCACGTTTTTCCTTCCACCATTTCATTTTTAAAGATGTTAATTTTCCAGTCTCTTGCAGTTTAAGAACAGCAGCACTTAATATGTTCCTGTACATTGAATCTGTAAGTATATAAATTAAATATCATTTTTTCAGAGTTATATGATTTTATAAGTATAGCTAATTTGAAAGGAAAAGTAAACTAAATTACATAAGTTATTAAA
Organism: Nicrophorus orbicollis; assembly: GCA_018845635.1. Classification (NCBI taxonomy): domain Eukaryota; kingdom Metazoa; phylum Arthropoda; class Insecta; order Coleoptera; family Silphidae; genus Nicrophorus; species Nicrophorus orbicollis. The sequence continues at coordinate 146,153 of JAFMTC010000698.1, read as the reverse complement.
CCAATTAAAAATAAAGCAAGTTAAATCTGTAAGTATATTTCAGCAAAATAAAAAAATATATAAAAGTGTAACAAACAAACAAAAACCAATATTATGTAAACTTAAAAACAAAACAAAATAAGAAATAGTCAAAGTTCTCGATAGATTAGCAAAAGTATCGCACATTGATCTCATTACTGGTGGTACTGGCATTTTGAAGAATTTTATACGACCCACAAAATTTAGAATACTAATATCTTAATTAAAAAAATATTATTGAGAATATTATTTATTAACAATGTGTCAGATACCTTTTCTCATGGCAATTCCATAACCTTTATCATCCAAAAGTCCTCCAACCTGAGCTAAAGTACAATGCCTTTCAACTATATATTCAATAGTTGTAGATTCCATTAGAAAAGCATAATTATCATTCTCAACGCGTTTAACTCCTTCGTCGTTATCCGCAGTCATATCTGTTGGATATTTATGCATATACCTCCCAATTGTTTTGTAAGATTCGATGTCAGAATCCTAAAATATAAACAATAATTCATGAAAAGTCTACAAAATGTATTTACTCTGAAAAAGTTAGAAGTTGCTCCATCTTTTTTGGCTCCGTATTTAATCTCCGTCTGTTCGGCTAACTCTTCAATATTTTTGAAAGAAGTTACCAAAGTTTCAACAGTCAAAAAAGCAGCCAAATTGGCAGTATATGATGAAACCATAATCAACGTAAAGAACCACCAAATACCAGCAACCATTCTTGTAGAAATTCCTCTAAAAAGTTTTAAAAAAGTTATTAGGTATAATATAAAGTTATGGTTATTATACATTGGTGCAATTTCTGTTCCTTGTTGCATCAAACTACCAATTGTAAACCATAAAGAGTTCCTTAAAGAGAATTGGTTGATTAGAAACTCAGGTTCTTCGACACAAGGATATGGATTAGTCCATTCGCTTGGACAAAGTCTTCCGATTATAAATAAACTAATGGATACAAAGAAGTAAGCAACTCCAAGAAGCATCCACACTTGCAACGAAAATGGTGAAGCGAATGTGAACAAACTAGGTGGCACCGGTTCCGGTTTCCTGTACAAAATGCTGATTCCGAGATTCATAAATGGCATTGTAAAATCTACAGCGTTCTCTCTTTCTGAAGTTATTGTGAGATCAGTTATAGCTAAATCAGCTCTCTAAAACTACACATTAGTCGTTTAAATTCAATGAATATATAATCATTACTCCATCGATAATTTCTCGAATCATTCCGTTCCACTGCTTTGTCCTCCTATCGTAATTCCCGTTAGCTCCATCCTCTTGTATAACGAAAGTATAATTGAATCCGAGCATCAAGGATAACTCATGAATCAAATCAATTCCAAACCCTTCGAATCTATCATTTCCTGACAGCTGAATTGTTGTTTCCTTCAACAGTCCGTATGGTGGGGTCTGCGATTTTAGCGCCGACCTTCAATTATTCAAACAAGCAGTCAACTTGGTAATAAAGATAAAATTTTACCAGAGCCGTGATCACTACGAAAGATTTGTTGGTTAGTGAACCTTCGTCCACATGAACTATCTCAATTGGACTATAAAATCGTTCAATGTTTACGCTATGCGAAATATTCCAAGTTCCAATCTTAATTAAACCACCAACAGCCAATTCGATAATCTCCAGATTAAATTCCGTACGTACTCCTTGATAATCAAATTTTACAATACCACTGAGACCATCCACAGATTTCTGATTTAAAATATTCTATTAATGAATTTGAATTTAAATTACATTATGATTACCGTTTTCAATAGATTGGTTATGCTATGTCCATGCTCGAAATTTTTAGTTGAATCGCATCCCAAATTTCGCAAATCAAAAGGTTTAGTCAGTTTGAAGTCTTTAATGGTTTCAAAAAACAAGGAAACTGCATCAACAAGAAGTGCAGTTTTTGTAGTCAATTTCCAAGCAGCAAAATGATCGAAATAGGTTAAATTTAAACCCATCTTCATTTTCATACGCTGAAGGTTCTCAGCTAATTCTGTCATATTCTGATGTTCAGGATTTATTAAACGCACCTAAACAAATCCAAATTATTAAAATTATAAAATTTCATAATTTATACATACCCCAGTTATGTTACAACCTCCGTATTGATATGGACCTAAATCTAAGGTATGCATATCCGGATTTGTTATGATATAATGATATTCATCTGTAATAATACCAACTTGCTGAGCCTGTAGCAAAACTTCTTCCAATACTTCAATGCTACACGAAAGAATAAAATATTTTTCACCAGATTTCTTGATGGTATTCAGAACATTTCTATAACGTGAAGAAACATCAGCTTCTAACTGTTGTACACTTATTTTATAACCTTCATTATCGGCCGTCAGTAGTTGATCAACTTTCATCAAACTAATTTCATCATCATATAGTATAGTAAACATCTTCCACTCCCATTTCCGCACTAGTTCTAGGAAAGCAACACCTAACATGTACGGATCTGGGTAAAAGTTAACCAAACTTCTTTGGTGATTGGTATTCCAATGAGTTTCTATGTGTGGAATCTCTTTAGTATCGCAAATTGACTGCACATACGGAGAAGAACTTTCGGAACTTGGACCAAATATTGCCACAACTCTATCATCGAGCAAACCACAAACCGCCTTAGATACTTCTAGGGTATTATCTAGTTTAACTCTTCTAGATTTTTCCACCAATTTAATATTTGCATTAGGATGCAAAGTGTTCACCATGTTAACGGCGTAAATAAAAGCAAGTTCTTCATGTTCATCGCTCTCATCAAAAATGCCACCTATATTTAATAAATTATAAAAAAAATCTTCACAAAAAAATGTTTACTCACCAATCTTAAGTTTTTGAATGGATGCATGACACACGTTTATGAATAACATCAAAACAAATTCACTGCGCATCGTAGTTTTAATGAAATTACTTTTTGGAAATTTTCTTTTCTTTGATTAATGAAGAGAAAACATATTTGGCTCCAGTTTGGGTTTAGAGTGTACGTATTTTTAATTATTTCTCGTGTGTATTTTCGTACCTCCTTCACATTTAAACACGCATTGGTTCCAATCAGCGTGCCGGCGATTGTATTTTTAGAACGAACTGATATTTGGTGCATACTCATGTGCAAGGCGTTATGTCATTGTTGACACTAAGTTGTAGGTGGAAAATATAGAGGCTAGTGTTGTTAGGCGATGTAACGCACTTGATATTTCAAAGGCAACTGCAGCGAGGAAACCCAGAAATAGAGAACCGTTTGTTAAAATAAATATGTGTCAGGCAGTCAGCCAATTCCTTCGCTTCTTATTTTATTTTATTCCTTTGGTTAGCAAACTAAGAAGTAAAGTATACAAACATTCTCATATGTTTTTCATAATATAAAGCTTTAAATTATTCAATATTTGAGATCATTTCTTAACATTTTAATTTATTTAATAGCAATTTGAACAGTTTAAAGTTAATAAAAATGATCTTAAAAATACTGAAATTATCCTATTTCAGAAGTAAGATAGTAAAGCAATGTACGTGGATGGCTGAAATAACAAGTAGTGTATAATGTATTCTTCATAAATTAAAAAATATGCTAATCTTTAACTATGAAAAGATTGTGAAAATGATTGAAGTGATGGTAAAAAACATATAAAATATATATTTTACAATAGGTATAATTTCCAACTGAAAATGTTTACTAAATATTTGAGACATATATAACTAAATTACATGTAGCATAATTAGAAAAGTTTAGAAATGCCCAAAAACTTTGGTCATGTTAAGTTAACTGAAAACTTTGATAAATTAAAATTAATATGAAGTAATTAATTGTAGTACATAAAATCAAACTGTATGTAATATTGTTTAATATATATTAAAATTAAGTTTATTTAAGAAATAACTAAATTCTCAAAATATTACAAAAATGATTGATAAATCGTCGAAGTGAAATTATTTATTTAAAAATGAAGAAATGTATGAGATTCACAAAATTACCCAATAAACTTATGCAAAATGAATATGAAAAAACATTATCTTTCATATAATTTGGATAACTTCAAATCTAATTTATTAGATATTATTTTCATGACTTTCAATATGAATATTTTTATAAAAAAATAACTTGAAATTACACGATACCTTAACCGACTTCTGAATATAAATAGTTTTTAAAAAAGGTGATCTGGAATGATATTTTTAAAATTGAATCATTTCAACGTTTATGACTATTAAATACCTATTAAAATTGCGATGTGTTGGTAGTTAATTTTAGAAAATACAAAGATCATTCAATGGTATAAAACCATCAGACATATTTTTAAAATGGAATCATTCCTCTTTTTACATTAATGTATTGAACTATTGTGATGTGGATCTTTTTCTATTAGTGTATTGGCGCTTAAATTTTTTTTTATACTTATATCATTAATTTATATTTTTTTTATTTAATATATAAATGTAAAAAATGAAAAATACAGCATTAGAAACAAAATTAAAAATAATACAAAACATAGAAATAGCTTAAAAACTAATTGAATAGAGTGCATCTTAGCTGAAACTATAACAACCGCCTTTAACATAATTTATTGGTTAGCGTAATAAAGAAAAATTCAAAATTAGTACAAATTATAAATCTATTTATCTTTTTATATCATTCAAATAGAAATTTACTATCCATCTAATATACTATCCATATTTATGTCTAGCATTATGGTTCGAATATTTTTTACTCTTAGTCAATTAAAATCTCTTATAAAAAATGTCTTCTGCATTTATTGAAATTATATTATATAAGAAGTGTAGTAATAGAGGGTGACACAGAATAACGGGAATATTAACGAAAGTGTTCGTAGAATTCTTCATTTAGATTTGAAATTTCAGCAGATAGTGCAACAATTGAAGAAAAATAATTACCATTTAAGATTAAATTTATGTCAATGAATGATAACAAATATAAATAATGACTATGAATTATTTATTTGTTATTTGCTATATTAAAGCCGTATAAGATGAATACTACATTATGTGAATAAGGCATTATAAAAGTGTTTACTTTATTGTATATCTATAATTTAAGATAATGTCAATAAATGTAGAATATTTGTATAATTAATTAACTTAATATATATTGAAGTATCTGATTTTCTCTTATCAATTTGCTTTTTTCTATTGATCATATTTTGCAAATAATTTTCGTAATTTATTGTAAATAGCACTTTGTAGTAATAGAATTTATTTATTTCTTACTTTTATTTGTAATTATTGTTGCGACATGATTCTATTTTTATAAACGCAATATAAACTTGATTAGAAAACCCGAAAGCTGAATCTAATATTTATATAAACATAAGTAATTATGAAAACTACGCATTCTTAATGTCTATAAAATATAAATTAAAATATCTAAAAGTAGAATTATTATTATTTCAACAGCAATATTTTCAAACAAAGGAACCTTAAATATTCAGAAGTCTTCAAATAAAGCAATGCGCCAATTGGATTAATAAACAGTGGAAATTGGATGTCGTCCAACGCGGACAACGACCGCTCGCGCAAAACGTGTTTGCCAAAATCAATAAATTTCATTATTTAACGGTCGTATCCTCACACAAGAAGACAAACAAAAACTGTTACAAAGAAGAAATTAAGTTTAAATAAAATCATAAATGTTTCTTTTTTTAACAACTAAAAAAGTTTATTAAAAAGTATGATCATTTAAGGTCTTTGCAATAACAAATATTTTTTTGAAAGTTTTATATGTACTACGAAGTAAATACAAATATAAATAAATAGGAAAACAATTATAATTTATAAAAAAGGGAGGAAAGACCAATCAATGGTCGATAGCCCTTTGGCCAGGCTTTTTGATGTTGTTTTTATTGTTATTCAAAATTGATTGTGTTTTATTTATTTTGAATTATCTTATTCTAATTTTATATTTAGTTTTATAAATTACATTTTGTTTTTAACTGGCCAATAAATTATATAATTATTTATAAAAAAATAGTACCAAAAATTATGATTTATTTTATATATTAGCTTATGAACAAATACGTCACATTATATTAATTAAATTTCAATTTATTCACCGATTACCCGAACTATGCGAGGTGTGTTCATTAAAAGTTAAAAAGGTAGGAAGAATAAATAAAACCATAAGTATATCATTATTTTGTAAAACAATCAAACGTTTATTTATATACGACTATATGTAATTAAAATGCACGAATATTAAGAGATGTTTGCATAGGTACAAAGACATTTTTAAGACATACACACCATAGTTACGATGAACTATATATACATACAAAAATTACTTGAATCATATTATTTTTTGATTATTTTAATTACATTAAATGTTATATTTTTTTGGTTAAATTTAATTCATTATTTTCAATGAATCAAAAATGATATGATATATTTTAAGTGACCTAATTAATTTGATTCCCTTCGTGTGATATTCATTGAAATATATCATATCATTCTAAGTAATCGGGTCTTTTTCAACCACCCCATAAGTCGTGTAGGGACCCAGTGGGTAGAAACGGCCATCGTCAACACCTATATTGGAAGTGGTTGTTGGTGAGATATATTTTCTGGGTGGTTTGGAAGAGCCGTGGCATCTTAACGCGAATTTTAACTCGGATGCCATTTCATTACATAACGAAGTCTGAAAGATAAACGAAACGCATTTAACATTTCGAGTGTAAAATGTTATAAGTTATTGTCAATTTCGACGTAAGCTTACCTCCTATATATCCATGAATTACGAGGAGCAAGAACAATGAGCAAGAAACGTTATCTTATATAAGAGGGAATTACGCAATCGCTCCGTGAACACACGCAATCATCCAATCAACAACCAATCGATAATGAAATAATCAATCAATACTATATATTTAAATAAATAACAATGATTGTAAAATGGCAATATATTTTATATAGATTTCTGATTGGCATCTTTGATATATTGTCAATAAATTCGTTCATTCAAAAGAAAAAATATGTTATAGTTTACCCTGTTGATGGGTAATAAATGAAAGCTTCTTTTCTCTATATAATTTGTTTATATACATATGATTAGCATAATGTTATTAAGTATTAGCCTAATGTCTAAGTAACAATTATAAAATGTTTACTATTCGTTACTTTATTTTCTTGGTTAATATTAAACATTGCTAAAAATATATGTACATAATTGAGCTGATTCATGGTGTGATTCGTTGATTAATCAAAAAAAGTAATAGAATGGAAAAGAAAATATGTTCCATATGTACACGCTACACAAATAAATTTAATTATGCCTATAATATAGTACACACATTTTAATTTAATATAGTTATATTCGTATATGTCAAAGGGTGGTGGATATTTGAAACGTGACCAGTTGCTTTTAATTCTTTTAAGCAACCGGATAATATTTGTTGTTTGTTGTAGTTATGATAAATGAGATCTGCATGGTTGATATCAGCTACATGCTACGCACTAGCTTATAGCTACGTGTCATGTAGAATGCTGCTCACCCGTTCTTCGACGGCGACTTTCCGGGACTTCCAGACGAACTCACAAACTGCAATTACGCAGGCCACCCCCATGCCACCCATCAGGACCACAAACACACCGCCGACGTTCGCCAATCCTAGTTCGTTCGCAGTGCTGCTCGTCTTTGTGGTCTCATCCTAAAACCATCGCAGATGTAAGTCTCCAGCATCCCCCCAATGAATACCACTGAAACGTCTTACCCGGCATGCACCGCCTCCGCGTTTTTCCTTCCACCATCTCGTCTTTAGAATGTGCAATTTCCCCTCTTCCTGCAGTTTCAGAATTGCTCCACTTATAGCCGTTCTGAATGGAGAATCTGTAAGGACGTTTTATTGTACTCTATTATCACTTATATATTCCTACAATTTACTACAGTATTCAGATACATTCAGTGCTGCAATTTTAGATAAAAATATCGATGTGCAGAGCATTTTAGAATAATACTATACAATAATGTATAATAGCTATATTTATTTCAATACTAAATATAATATTTTTAATTTAAATAAAAAATGGATAAAAAAAGTTTGGCTAAAAGACTCGTTAACCCTTTGGCCTAATTTGGGCCAATTTTTACCAATAAAGATGTTGATATAAATAAATAATAATAAAAGAAAATAAAAGAAATGTCTTTATGCATTGATTCATCTCTCAAATAGATTAAAAAAAATGTGTTAAATCAGTTTGATAAATACGTTCAGTGATGAAATTACTGACAATAGAAATCGATAAAGTCTTTCATATGGTTTGAAAATAAAGTTATTAAAAGAGTGAAAACTAAAAGCAAAAGGAACACTTTTATCCATCTATTATTTAAGAATTGACAAACTATACATTTGTTGATTCATTTCAATGAAAGTTTTTGTTTTATATTTATATATTTATTATTGTAATATAAATGCAACAATAACTTTGCCACCATTAATTTACTAAAAAAAATATATTAAGATTTGATTTGACTTGATAAAAAATATTATTCTTGAAAAATAGGTATTTTCAGCAGCAAAAAAAAAATATTTTGTAAAAATAATTACTTGTTCTCTTCCAAGTTGAGTAATATTCCTTCGATTATTACTATTAATTAATTTTATTGCAACAGTGAACAAAATAGTACAAAATTCATATAATTGTAAGAAAAAGAAAACATAATTATTATATATAGGTCTTTCTACCCTCAATTTATTGATTGAAACCTTTTTTGTATCAAACTTATAGTAAGCAAAGTCTTTCCTTATATGTTACCTTATTTACTTCATCATACTCAATAGGTTTGCCATATAATTTCCACAAATTGTGCCAGTATTTCTCATTTAACAAAAATGGTTGTTCCAAACGCTGTAAATATAATACATACATAGACAGATTTAAATTTATAACATCCCTAACAATTTTCCATAATGCATTAAGTCTTAGAACCACATAGGACAATTCTGTACTACATCGTAATAAGGAATACATTTACTGAACTATTAAATAATCCAACATTTGAATGCATCGTTTCTTCCTTTGCAGGAAGTGTTAATGGCTTTGTAAGAGTAACTACGGGATTTTACATGAAATATTCATCCTTAAATAGTTAAAGTTGCTTATGCAAACATGGGCAACTTTTATGAAGTTATATCAGATATGTTTGTACAAAAATAAGTTTTAATTTTATTTTGTTTATGAATTTATTTTTTCATTTAAAAAAATATATTATGTACATTTTAATTTAATAAATTTATCTTTAAAAAAATAAGTTAAATCAATGTAATATTGCATCTAAAATAATAATTTGATATATATTCTCGAGAAATAATTCCTTAATTTTTCTAAATTTTGACTAAAATTTGTGCTATCTGTATTTATTCACAAATTGACACATTCTATAAATCAAGAATGAGTTGAATAGACTAAAATTTGTTGTAAATTACAACGATACCTCGAATCAAATAAAATATGTATTAGTGGTTTTATAACTGATCCCAAATTTACAAATTATCGATTTAATATTTTTCGTCCATTACAAGAACAATCAACTTTAGATACTCTTATGTGCATTCATTATTAGATATTTTTTCTTTCAACAAACTGAATCAACTCAACCATTGCAGTGTTCAATTTAAGCATAAATATTAAATAAATTATATGTGTTTATTTTGTAATACAGTGGTACCTCGATATACGTGTAGCCTAACATATGAGTGTTTTGAGATACGAGCCGCCGAGCGAGCGATATTTTACTTTGGGATACGAGGAATCACACACTACACCGCTGCATACGACCCCAACATATTTGAGATACGAGCAATTTGACATACGAGCAAGGTAATGGAACAAATTAAACTCGTATGTCGAGCTACCACTGTACACTCAATTTAAGAAATAGTTTCCTTTGGAAGGAATAAAATTAGCTACAATGTTATAAAACGCTATATATCAGTCCTACTTTTTTGGGAAACATGAAATTGAAGGCCGTGATAAAAATAACTGGCGACTGAAAGTAATAATTCCATTTTAATAATTCACACGTGGTGGTTTGTGTGAAACCGGCGCGCAGTGATCATAAAATATCGAAGCAAATGCCCGGAATATCAAGTGGGTGTGGTAAAAAGCATAAAACTTAATATATAGAGGATATTTTCCTTCGATCTTTTCCTTTCTTCTAATGATTTGTTACTCTCAAACTGCAATTATACTAAAAGTAATTGATATACCCAATAGAATGCAGAAATATATTTTATTTTTAATATATTAATTATTTCATGAGTTCAAATTTCTTTTAACAATGATATATATCGTTTTCAGTTTAAAGATGCAATGATATAACACTAATAATTGTTATAGATCATTATTTTGTATTCTCAAATAAAATTTAATTTATATTTAATTTATTATTATCAAAACAAAATCGATTTATTGATTATTAAACTGATAATATACTAAACACAATTGGTAGAATAAAATTTTAATTATATTTAATTTTATTTAGTTCGCAATGATTGCTTATAATAAAACTGAAATTATACTAAAAGTAAAAGTAATTGTCATAGTTAATGGATTTTAATATATGATTTACGTTATTTTCATTTTCAGCAATATATATTTTATACTTATTTTTCTTTACTTACGAACAGGTAATACAAGTTGGAACTTGGAAATTGATTTTTTACTTACTCGGTGGCATTGCTATTCCATATCCCTTCGAATCCAGCATCCCGCCGACCTGTGTAAGCTCGCAATTTCTTTCTATTACGTACTCAATAGACGTGGATTCCATGAGAAAAGCGTAGCTGCCTTTACCCTTCACCACTCTATCCACACCCTCGACGTTGCTCGTTGTGAACACTGTGGGTCTTGCCGATTCCATGAAAGACCACATGCGTTGATAGGTTGAGAAATTGGAGTCCTGGAAGTATGTGTTTTTTTTTTCAGAAGGTGCATAACTAAAGTTGTTGTGGATATAATTACTCGGAAAAATGCAGCTGTAGAACCTCCACGTAATGCTCCGTACTTGATTTTTGTTTGCTTCGCCAGATCTTCCGCACTTTCAATAGGAGAATCCATTCGTTCCACCGTGAGGAAAGCTGCCAGATTTGCAGTGTACGAGGATATCATAATTAAAGTGAAGAACCACCACATCCCAGCCACCATTCGAGTTGATACAGCCCTAAAAAATGTATATAATTCAAAAGAATAAAAATGTAAATAAATTATAATATTTTAATAATTATTATTATATATATGTACATCATGTACATAAATAATTATATGATAATATATGTACTTTATGACTGAAAAACCTATCTTTATTAGTGTATTTTAAAATTTATGTTCTCTTATATTATTGATATTTTTTTATTAATTGAAGCTTTTGACCATAGTTGTCTATGTATCTTAAAAACAGAAAAGTTGAAATATATTTTCATAATAACTTAACTTCTACATGATTAACATAAACTATTACTAGTGATTCATTGCTAAATGAACAATGTATACTTCTAAAAATACAACTAATTTATGGAATATTAACTATTTATTTTTTTAAATGTATCTAAATAAACCTAAATTAACTTCTATTAATAACATAGGCTAACAATTTGGTCGATTATGTATACATTCATAAAGTTCATTATTATATATGTCTTCAAATGTTCTAAATTGTAATACGGAACCAATTCGAATGGAATAGGTAAATTGATATTAAACTATCAAGTTTGTCACAAATTGTTATTGATTTCTTTATATATAAATATATATTTTGGTATTATGCATTCCATTTTATTTTGTATGTTTCTTAAATAACAACCATTATTTATGATAGCTAAGATATATATTGATTGAATTATAGTATACGGTGTTTCACAAATTTTGAAATTTTATTTATCAGAAAGTATCAGTTAATCTAAAATATTTTGTTAGCTAACTATGATTTAAAATATTACTTTATTACTAAAACTTATTAAGTAATTACTTATAAAATAGTGGTTCATTAGTTAACGAACATAATCCATACGATACCAACTATATATGTATATATAAAAAATGTATTCCTTTATATTTTCTAAAAATTTCTTTTAATATCTATATTAGATATATGAATAGTAATACATTGGAACTAGCACTTATGTTGGATCATAATTAAGTCATTGGTATATGCACACAGTGATCACAATTAATTCACTGCACAGGAAATCAGTTGCTTTAATTGGACCGATGACGCATATATCATTGTATCTATTTCTAGCATTATCTTAAAAAAAATATCTTTCGAAATTGAATTTTTATTTAAATTATAAAAGGGCGAAATAATATGGTCCAAATTTAGCAATAAATACATAAGGATGTTATAATAGAGTTAAAATGTGCATATGCTTACTGGTACAGCAAGTCTTTAGTATATAGCGGTGTTTGAAATGATTATCGACAATTTCATAATAGATTTTCTGACATTTCCTAACTTACTTAGGAGCTATATCGGAACCTTGCTGCATCAGCGAGCCGATGGTGAACCAGAGCGAGTTTAATAAAGTGAACTGATTCTCGAGGACATCCGGCTCACTGTTGCACGGATGGGGATTATCCCACTCGTAAGGGCTGAATCTGGAAAACAAGGAAACTGTTACTTACTTCGGCAAGAAATCGCAGCCCTGTTGCATCAGCGACCCAATCGCGAACCACATGCAGTTGAACAATGTGAATTGATTCTCAAGGTGGTCCGGGTTCGGGTTGCACGGATGCGGATTCTGCCATTCGTACGGTGTGAACCTACAATCATCTCAATATTACTATGATCAATACGATTAACGTAATCGACATCCGAAGTTATATACAAACGCTATTAATAAAAATGCATACCAAAATCACATCAATTATAATTTCTTTTTGTTTGTTTCTTTTTCATTGTTTTGTTACCTAGCTAGGATAAATAGGAGGACGGAGACGCCCAAGTATGCTGTAGCCATATAAATCCAGACGTCGAGGGAAAGTGGCGACAAGAAGGAGAACAGATTCGGCGGCTGCTTGATCGGCTTTCGGTACAAGATGCTGATTCCTAAGTTCATGAAGGGCATCGTGAAGTCGACCGCCTGTTCCCGATCGTACGTGATCGTTAAATCCGCAATGGCCAAATCGGCCTTCTGATCCAGCAATTCCTTTATCATTCCGTCCCATTCCTAAAGAACGACAAACATTATTCATCAATTTAATTAATTAGTATTATTTTGTATTTTAACATATAAATAAAAAATAATAAAAGTGTTTAGTAGATATAACAATAATATATTGTAACAGATACAAACAGACATAAAAACAATAACAAAAAAAATAAACAAATATATAAACAATAGTTATATCTGTTAAATTTATTAAAAGTAGTACGTCAATATTATGATTTTTTTTGGTGTATCTTTTGCAACGATCCATTCGGATATTCAATAAATCATAAAAAATGTATTAGTTATAAAATTTAAATAAATAAATTAATATGGTAAATGATCAAAAACATAGGCTGAAATAATACTGGAGAACTTCACAAATGTTTTATAGTTTTAATTAAAAAAAGATACATCAGTTCAGTTTCCTACGATTAGTCCATTTAGAAAAATAAATGAGCACTAGTCTTACAAACAGTTATTTACCTCATAAAATAAATAGAAATAACTTGAAAAAAAATATCTTGTATATAGCAAATTTTAAATAATACTTGAATCATATTGAATTTCTTAGAATATAATATTTTAAATATTGCACATTTACATAAATAGCATTATTTTATATATTACTTTTGTTTTATGTGCAGAAACACTGCACCGTTTACAACAGTTATTTTTTTTTAAATCTTATTTTATAAATATTATTATATAAATGTTTTGTATGTTTGTGATTGTTGCAATCAATATTATTAAACCGGTTAGAGGATATGTTTATAGCAGTTTTGCAAAGATGTGATAATTTTCTGTATTAAAACTAGTCTTGAATGCTGTTCAAAAGTTTTAAATACAATTTTACCTCTATACAGGTTTCCTAAAATAGATTATGTGGATCATTTCTGCATAAACGACTTCAAATTGTTCAACCAAATTATAACGATTATTGTTCCAGGTTAACTATGAGTTGAAAATAGAATATTATACCTAACATCGTCAAAAAAGGCAATTACTAGATATATGTATACATTTATGTTGTTTTACCAAATCAAAGTTATGTAAATTACACTACTATCTAAATAAACATTTGTAAATTCTGATATTGAAAGGCTATTATATTTTCTGCAATTAATGCATTTTCATATTCGCAAAATATGTTAAAATTGGTTACAATTTTGTGCAAAAGCTATGAATTATTAAAATTAAAAAAAACATAACATTGAAAGCTTTTTAAAAGAAATTCACCTTTTTGTAAAAAACATATAATATTAATGTTATTTTGTTAATAATGTTTATTCCAAGTTCTATCTATCATCATTCTTCACTGTACTTAATTAATTAGTTATTAATAGGTAGACCAAAATTGACATGATAAAATATTGCAAAATTTAAATGTTAATATTTTTTCATCTTATTATGTAGATACAAGCTATTACTATTTGAATTAAATTTGAATACACATGTATGTAAATTAAGTAATTAAACATACAATCATTTAAAAATCTGAATCACTTAGAAACAAATAGATTGAAAACTTCGTTCGTGCACCCTCAGTTACTTTGCATATTCCAATTTAGATCAGTCCAATGCAAATTAGAGTAGCCTAATAGCTGCAATGTCAGAAAACAAATTACACTTGCGCAATATAAATCCCCTGGATTTTACTCACGTTTCTACAATGGATGTAACTTAGTTCTTAAACAAATGTTCTCATCAGGAAGTGTTATATAATCATGGAACACATAAATAATTGAATGTAATTCTTCACAAGAAATCAGATTTAACAGTTTTCTGTAACAAAACACTTTTATATTTAATTTATTCTGTATATATCTCATTGCAGGATTTATATTCAACATTTTTTTATATATGTCATAGTAATAAATTGAATTTCTAACTGAAAAATTATAAAATTATAATTAAATATATAGTAATTAATAGTTTTTATAGCAGATTTTTAATAGTTAATCATTTTCTACTATTGGTGTATGATTTATATATTCGATTAAAACTGTAATAAATGAGTTATTATTCATAGGTTAAAAGCCAATAAAAACTATATCAAGAACTTTTTATTGAAACTTTGTATGCGAAAGTTTATCTAAGAAATAGTTCTAAGTTATTATTCTATTCACATATAAATTCATCTATAACATAACAGTTAAAACAATAACACTTTCACCAAAATAGCACGAACTATTTAAAAGCGGGCTAAACGAGGAACTAAATAAAATTGAAATAAACGTATAAAAACAGACTTAACTAGGCGAAAATATTTAGGTATACAGTCAAGATAAATTATAAATTATTTTTATTGAAGTGAATTGAATTGAAGAGTTCATATAAGGATTGATAAAAAAATGAAACAAGAACTAAACTGAAAGACGGCTTTTCAACAAAAACAATGAAGACTTTTGTAAAATTATGTAATCTTTCAACACTCATCCTCGCTGTCAGATATGAGTAGGCGACTCATATCTGACTCGTCTTCTTTTAATGGGCAAAATCTTTTCGTCGCTTAGTTCATCTTCACATTGGTTTTCGATTGTAGCTTTTTTTCTAACTCCACTAAAACCTCTCTATAGGGAGCTAAGCAATTTCTTAAATCTCTTTTAAACTTTGCGCTGCGCACCGTTGAACGATCAGTTTGAATGAAATGAAGTTCTAATTCTTTATCCAAATTTAGCCCTTCTTCACATCTTGTAAATCGAGATTTGGCACCCATTCGATTTCCTTATTTATATTAAAATATCTTACAATATCTAGTTACTAGAGTCATTCATAGGCAGCGCGGAAGGAACTTATGGAATGCTATCGAATAAAAGCCGCGTTGTAAGAATACCGCGTTATAGGACGGCTGTCGCAATTTCAGCTCCGCGTTACTTAGAAACCGCATTTTGTGTGAACCGCGTTATAGGAGAGTTGACTGTATAGTGTTTTGGTACCATTTGTTACTAATGAAGATGATAAAAAGTAAACTTAATTATATACATATAAAAACTGGTCACTTGTCATTACAACTGGAATAATTATGTAATTTTTTGTATTCTATTTATGTTTCGATCAATTAGAACAGTTCATTTTGAAAGTATCAAACTGAACAAAAATTAATCCAGTTTCATTCATTACGTAGTTGCTGTACTACAATGTAAAACTTCTATACTGATATATTAATTATTTACCAAGTTAAAATATATAGTCTGTATTTAAGTTAGGAAAATATAATATATATAATATATATTGATAATCCAATCAAATTTTTCTTACTGAAAATTTTGGTGACAAGGAAAATGAATTTAATAAATATTTAATGGATATATAAATGAACTGAGTATACTTTATACTAAAACATAATTTTAATTAGCTTAAATCCTTTAATGCATGACGATGTTAAAAGCGTTTGTGATGCAAAACCTTATAATTTCTGAAGCGCAACATAAGGAATATATAAGTTGCAAAGATCTTCTAGTCTCGCGTAGCACTGTCCCATTATTACTAGCTTTAGCAACGTGGAATATGTGAAACAGTTTATATGATTTAATTTAACAATGTTATTTCGAATTTAATGAAAATACTCTCTTTTTTTTTTCATAAAATTAATACTTTTTAAACATAATTAAATATAGTTAGATTTTCAAATATATACGTGCAAATCAATCTTAAACTAAACTAATTTATTCATTGAAATATACTTTCAATATTATAAATTTTAAGTAATTACATATCGTTTTTTTAATTTTCATTTACAATTTCAAAGCAAATTGAAGTTAATTATATTATCAATGATAATATTTACAAATCGATAACTTTATATTTAATTCCAGCAATATTTTAATTAGATAAATATATATAAAAAATATACTGAATTATAATTTAATTCAAATACACGAAAGAATTACAGTTGTCGTGTTTAGTGAACCAATTTAAATCCTTCGTTCACATAAACTACTTCTCATCGATTCGCATTCAAATATAATTGGGGAAATAATGAGCTACGAAGAACACATATTTCGATGGAGTCATAGAAAAAAAAATACGAGTTGGGTTTAGCCAATTAAAAGTCAATAGAATTTAATTGTAGAATTTCGATTCCAAAGAAAAAAAAACATTATTCTCCCATTAGCAATAAGTAATAAAACTGAAGTATAGTATAGAGTTATAGATTCCTTTAAGCACTGAAGTATGAATGGAGTATAATTATTGTTAAAGTAAAATAACTGCCATAACGCAATCAAATATCGTCAAACTAATTGAATATAGTAATGAAATTGGGTAGTCATTGTTATTCTGTTTTTAATCTTAGTCTATACTTTGTAATAGTTAGGTAACTATTGGAAAGTTCTAAAAAGAACCTGCATTTCTTGAAATACATATCTAATAAAAAGAAACAAAGATAAATTTATTTTTTTAGGACAAAAAAATATATCCCTAAAATAATTATTATAATTAGAATACGTTTATAAAATATATGTTTATAGAATTATTTAGTCCATAAGTTTGAAACGTACCTTAGTCTCTCGATTTAGTGAACCATATCTTCCATCTGGTGCCAGGAAAATAGTGTAGTTGAAACCCAAGATGCGGGAAATTTCGTGTATTAAATCCACAGCATATCCTTCGAATTGAGCGTTTCCTGTTAACTTCTCGGATGAATCCTTCCTCATGCAGTAGGGTGAACTCTATTAAACCACACCAGTCGATGTTAAACAAAAAACTTACACCAAGAACAAAAGGAACATCGTTTTTCTTCCTGATTTGAGAGTAATGGAGCATTGCACTTTATACATCCCATAAAAATCGGTAGTAAAATCGATTTGAAATAACACTGTTTGGCGATTATTTCAACTGCTAGAGCGGAAATGATCGCTTGACCCGAAAGGACGCATTTTCGAAATTTAATTTCGATCGTAAAGTTTAACAATTTCTTTATCCATTTACGATCACAATCACGTACTTTATAGTCAAATACATTGCGAAATAAGAAATTCTATCATTTGCGATTTCCATAAAAGGCGCTGAAGGATTCTTACCAGGATCGTCGTGACGACAAAAGTTTTATTTTGGATGATTTCCACGATTTGTGTGTAAGCCTCGCCATAAGTTCTCGTGAAGTTCACCCCTTCTGTGGAGTTCCATGTGCCAATCTTCTTTAATCCGTCCCTACTCAATTCAATTATATCTAAAGCGAAATCACTGCGGAAGCCCTGATGATCAAACTTTATCACGCCAGTTAAACCTCGCATTTCCACCTACGAAAAGAAACATTCCAAATGTAATTTAGCAAAATACTCACAAGATATAACAAATTAACATATAGTATTATTTGGTGAGTTGTGTCACAGTTAATACTGTAAATAAGTAATGCTATTGTCTTTCAGCTATAATAATAAACATGCAACCACATTAATATAATACAATAATATTATCATACGTATATAGTATATTAGTTTTGTAGTTTATTATGTAATTTTTGACAGTTATGGTTAAACAATTAATTGTCATATAAGAAATAAAAGTATCATATTAATTGATTTATTTATTTCTACATCTTAATATTATCATTTTTTGTTCTATTTTATTTCTAATTTAAACTCATTACAATTAGTTATATGATATTTGACGGTTAAATGGATATTTGAAAACCTATGTAACTTTGAAATAAAACTAAGCTATTCCTTAGTTTACTTATTTTACAGAGATCTTTTCCATTTGTCAATGTGATAATAATTATCATATTACTAAATTATGAAAAGTCACTAAAAATATATATTAACGTAGATATTAGCAATTATTACTTTTCTCTTTGATTATACAATGATATATAAGTTATAAAATTGAATAATAAATGGATGATCAACGATATTTGTCATATTCAAATAAAGAGGAACTAAACTAGTGTAATTATGTTTGCTTATATATTATAATTCTATTATAAATCTGTTAAAATTATTATAATTGTTTGTTTCTAAAGTACTCCTAGTCACTATGCATTAGTTAAATGAGTGATTATCTATTTTATAGTTTATTTTGTAACTTGTCATTGTTATTTTATTATTATTCTGTATTATTAAAGTTTTTGCATAGATATTTACAATCGATCCATTTGGATATTCAGGAAATCACCAAGTCGTTGCAGATACTTATTTGAAACCGTTGCCCAATGACAATTAATCCCTTTAAGACTATTTTTATTGAGAATCAAAGGAATCAGTCCAGAAGCACTAAAAATGCCTTGAGAGAGACCACAAAATTCTGTATTGTATCGGGGACGCGAACCGACGACCCCAGAGTGTAAACCGGCAACTCTAACATGAGTCGTCTATTATCAATAATAAAGATGAAAAAATTGACAGACTACGATATATAACAGTTAAAAAGTTAAGCACCGAATGGGTGATCAGCAATATCAAAATAAATAGAAAGTAATTTAACTAAATATTGTTATTATCCATAAATAAACTAATTCATATTTCAACATATTTTCCACTTTTTTTTTGTTGAAAGTAACTGTAATTTATTTTAGTAAATACAAAGTGTTGCAATAACTGCTAATATTATTACTAATTTCAAATTAAATAATAATAGACTGTTTAACTCAAATTCATTATTCAAAATATAAATAATAAGAATAATATTTTGAACAAAAATAATAATATTAACATAATTTTTGTTAAAGTAATTCATTAAAGATATTAGTAAATTTTAAGTAATAATAACCGAATTTGAAATTACATAACCGAGCGTCTCAACTGTGGCTAAAACTACTTTAGGAGATGGGATATTTAGTCGATTGTTGGGAGGTTGATAGTATACGCCACAACGTGTGCAGCATACAAACCGTGAGATGATTGTGGTGATGCTTGGAGTCGATGGTTAGTTTGGAGTACGGAAAACGATACTAAATATCAACGATTATTAAACTGGGCTACCCCGAAACAGGAATCTAGTATTGTCATAGATGACATGATAATACACAATAACCCCAAACAAAACAAAACTATGCTCGGTTGAAACATCCCTTCAGTGTATGAATTATATTTATCACCCCGTTTTTAATTGAGGTATTTATCCATCATAAATAATATTGTTTTTATTGTAAAATCTTTATATAACTAGTACTGGAATATATTTTTATCAAGTCTTTGTAACATTTTTTTTCTTAATTTCTTTTTTATTATTATTATTATATAAATATATTCTATTTTTGTCAGTTTATGACTATTGCAATAAATATTATTATATTATTTGAAGAATTAAAATTTACTGGAATTCATATATGTAAAAGCCCACATAATAAGGAACATTCTCAGTGAAATGCTGCAAATGAAGGTGTTTTATATTTGTATAACCAAATTACTCGTGATATATACTATATTCATACTGGAATGTGTACTCAAAAACAGTATAGCATGAATATTCTTTCAGTAGTCCAGGTTGGGCATAATTATGTAACTAAACAAAAACACAGCTATATTTTCATTACAAAAAATTTAAATAATAAAAGTGTACGTGGATTTTTGTTTGCACGGTGAAAGCAGGACTAATCATATATTCTAAAGGAAAACAAATAATATTGAAAACAAACAATTTAGTGTACTAATAGTATGTATTTTTTGAAATACATTAAACATTTCAAAACACTAAATTTTGTGTTTTGAAATATTTACGGTTTGTTTCATAATAAGATAAGATTTTCTTTTCATTTATTTTATATAAATAGTATACTTCTTGGAATATTTTCCATTTCAAATAAAGCCAAAAGGCTATTTTTAATAAGATAGATATAATGTATATTATTGGGACAAATATAATTATCAGATCTCTTTTGATATATTACTGTATTAATTAAAATTAAATGTTTCAATTTTACAAACTAAAAGAAATTACTCAGTGAAAATCCATTTATTAATTACTGAATTATCGCAGATATATTTAGAGTTAATATAATTTCATTACATTAAAGTTCCTTAAACGAGTTAGTTAAATATAGTCACTTGAAAGGAGACTAAAAGAAAACAACTAAATATTATTTTATCTTAAAATAAATCTTTTTTAATATAAGAATTTTTTCGATCTCCGTTCATCATTATTTTTATATAAATTAATATATTAGGAAAAATGTAGTATTTTTTTTTCAAAGTCATGTCCTTTTTATAGAACTTACTATACTTGTATATTCAGCAAGACCTCTTTTAATGAAGCGTTAAACAAAGTAACATTTACATATTGTTAATAAAATATTGTTTTTTCTTATATATTTGTTTATATGTTTACTATAAATAAATAATCTTTAATCAAATGTACTCGAACAAAACTCACAGAGAATACATAAAAAATACTTAATTTGTACAACCTTAGTAGAGTATATTAATTAATATCAACATAAAAATTGTATGGCTTACTAATTATTTAAATTTTATCACAGTCAGATAAAGGTTTTTTTTGTATTAAAATGGTCAAATCTTGAACAAAAAATATGAATATTCATCTAAAAACGCTATATAACTGGACACACGACCAATTTTTCATATACAATAACAACAAAAACAAAATGTATATCAAATATTAACAAAAATAGAGCAGATAGACCTATAACATATTGCAATAATGGCAATAATCGTGTTTTCTTTTTATTTTCTGTGTATTTGCATTATTTTAGATTGTATTTTTCTTGATGCAATAAATTTAATAGTATTAATGGAAATGTTCCGCTTATGTGTTAGTTAATTAGTTGAAAATAATAAGGTGCATTCAGGCCAGTAAGGTCAATAGCCCTTGCAGCAATTAAATTGTATTTTTGTTATTGCAATCTTTTTTTCTTTTGTTTGTTTGATTATTATTTTATATAAGAGACAATAATTGTCTAATTACGATTTCAAAATATTCGATTTGAATTATAATAATTTTTGACTGGATTGTTTTAGTAATTAGTAAATAAATCTTAAGTAAATTTAAATTGTAATTTGAAGTATCATTTGGCCAGTTGAACGTTGGCCACATGTCTCGTACCTAAATAAAGAAATATTAAAAATGATAGTAAATAAAATATTATATAACATAATATTTTCTAATGACAGTAATAACATTCATTGCAATATATACAATAACAATAACACTAATTGAAAAATATCTAAAAAAAATCTGTTATAAGGGGAGTCTGGAGTCTTTTAACAAAATAATCTAATGTTATATTATAAAATGAAAGTTGATTAGACATAACTCACGATAGTAAACGCTTCAAGTATATATTTCTATATGTTGTTGAAAATCAAAGTAGAAATGGAATGGAAGGAAATAGAGGAAATTCAATTGCAGATGCAATAACAGGTTTTTGGACTTTTGCCCCGAGAGCTACTACTGGCAATTCCCATTTCCTAGGAGTGGTCAAGATATAATAATTAATGTCCGGTCCATAGACTTACGATTTTCATGTAATTGATGAGACTGTATCCATGTGGCCAGGTATCGACAGCGTCGCAGCTGAGGGGTTTGATGTCGATTTGCTGGCTTGTGTCCAAATCGTGCAGGGCCTTGGCGAATAAGTGAACGGCATCGTACATTAGGGCCGTTTCCGCCTGCGGAAATGGAAAGAACCCCGAAAAGAACAGGATCAAAAAAGAAGTGAACCCAAAATAAAAGCAGTAAAGAGTAACCCCAATTAACTATGAGCTTGCGCGTCGGACAAATAAATCTATTAACGAAGAATAACACCGCAGCCTCGGAACAACGGCCCATGTAATTAATTCCATCCAAATGCACGAAAGCGGGTAGCGAGGAACACAAAAAAAAATAACGTAACACAACGTTGAACTAACTAACCCCTAATTGTGTAACAAGGTAGACACAAAGGGGGAAAAAATATTTGCCGTAATCTCGTGATTCCTCGTTCTATTTACTTTATTTTTGTTCTCGCTATTTTCGTTATCTGGTAGGTGGAAATTAACAGTTATTTAACCTTTGCCCCCTATTACTCTTTTTCATTTTCAAGCTTTTGTTTTTGAACAAAACAATAACAGGAATACCGCAGACCACGCTTTTTAATTAACTTTAATACACTTTATACCCATCACATTTTAAAGCTTATTTACAAATCTTAAAGTTCATTTAACAATATTTACAATCTATTTAGCAATAAGTTTAACCTATAAAATATATAATATTTCGAAATAATTTCTGATGCATGATATTTTTGTACGCATGAATTTAAAATTTCTCATTAAGATCCTACTTCAAGCAGACTACATATTAATCTTTATTTTTAAATTACCGATATTGTTCAATAAATGAACGCTTTCAAGAAAATCTAATATAAAAGTTATAATAGTCATAGTATAATAATTAAGTTGTAATTGTACGTTTGTAAGGATATTTATACATTATTTCGGAAAATCACAAATAATCAAATGTCCAGGTTTGTAATTTATCATAATACCAAATAATCTTACATATGTACTTTTTATATTGATTGATTTACAAGTGTCCTTTTGTTCTCATAAACCTACAATTTAGCATTGAACTCTTACATCAAATAAAAAGTAGACAGAGTTTTGGACCAATAAATATGTTGAAATAAAAAATATCAAACAAAAAGACTATTAAAATTATAAATCAATTGTCTCATAATTCAATACTAAAAAGAATAATAATAATCCAAGTCTGATGAGTATGTATGTAGTAATTTATGATTTGTTTACATAATTATTTTTTTGTTTAAAAATTAATAAAATAAAAATTATGATTATCAACAGAACATTTAATTGACGCGGAATTGCATTTATAATTAAATTACATTGATTTTCTGTCCATGTTTTCGACAGCTCGGAATAGCAATAATTTATTTATATTCTGTATATAAAGTTTTGATTCCCTATAGTAGAGGTAATGGTAATGCCGGTAATGGCATAACCAATTGCAATAAATATTTAAGTAATCTTGGTGAACGGAATTGCAATTTTATATATGTTTTGTAGATATAATTTTAATGTATGTAACCAAATATACATACCTTGAATGTTTATTATATCATATTCATTGCTTTTATAAATAATAAATTAATCTGAATGTTATGAATTCTAAGTTTAATATGATTTATAACTTTTGACTATATAAAGAAAAAGTTAGTTAATTTTTCAAATGGGATTATTGTGAAACTATTCTAGTCAAAGACAATACAATGAGAGGAATTACTGTATTAAGCTATAATCTCAATATTTGGCGTAATTTAATCGTAGGTGTTAATTTGCTATTGAGAAGGGAATTGCAGAAATAGTCGTTATAATTTAATAGATACAAATTGTTCATGCAATTATTGCATCAAGAGCTCGTAAAGTAAACAACAACTAATTAAAGCTAATGGTCTAAAAATATATATGATAGTAATTATAGTTTGTAATTAACGTTAGCTTTATGGAACACGTTAATTTATGTGTATTAAAGTTACAGATTTAGTAGAATTACCATTAATTACAGTAAATAATCTTCATTTATAAAATATTGATAATAAAGATGTATTAGCCAAATTTTTGGGCCTAAAGAACTATCGACTATCGATCCCTGTGAAATAGTATTATAATGCTATTTTAACAAAAATAATATTTATTTATGGTTTTAATCAGAAAAAATAAATAAATGCTCAATATTAACAATCCAAATTTTCGAGTTTATAATATTTTTCATATATCTTTTATATTAAATAAAGTATGATTTTCTGTGAAGGATGCACTTAAATACAAAATATATTTTTTTACACAGAATCACATGATAGGAAGGAACCATTGCAAAAATTTTGAAATATAAGCTTACGTAACGGAGAAAAATGTTATTAATATTACAAGAAATATACGCAAATAATGAAAAAAATATTTAAAATATTTCTATTAACTGAAAACTAAATAATACATAGTTGTATTTTCGTAATAAATATATAGTTTCCTTATTTTTATTGCACTTTATTGCACTCATAGTAATATTAATTGAATAAGTGTTGTGCGATGAAAAAAAATCGTTTTAAGTTTTATAAATTTGGTATTTCTACTTCAACAGTTGCAGTAATTATCAACTATATATTGATTTTCATTGAAAAAGATATTTTATCCAAACATATTTTTTCTTATGGATTTTACTGTAAATCCATTTTTTTTCTAAATATACGTTACTATGGTTACCTATTTATATGGTATAGTATTTATCCAATTGGTATTTCATGACAGTTCATTGTAATATAGTGTAATTAATTCTAGTATAGGTTACGAATACAAACTGCTATTTGCAGTGTTCTATTGCAGGTGTTTGTACAGTTAGTACAATAGAATATAAATTGTACATTTCAAATCAAGCATAGTGTACATACTATCTATTGCAATTTGAATAATGAAAATGTAGTAAAAATGTAGAACATACATATTATTTCTTAGATAACCAAAAAAAATATTTATAGAATGTTCCAATTCAATTTCAATTATGAATTATGTAATTAAGATTATACCAATATGTAAATATAATTTAAACTGAAATCTATTATCAACACAAATATTTGGGATGTTACAGATGTAGCAATTATTTTTTTGTTTTGTTATATTATTGTGCAAATATGTTTTGTTATTTTTTCTGTGTGTATCTGTTGCAATAAATGTTATTAATAATATTCAATTCTGATTTTTTAATTAAAAAAATTGGAACACAATTATTGCAAATTAAAAAGAAAACATAATTTCAAGATTTTCACCTTTTTTTGCGATGTGCTAACGAAGCAAATTTAATACCCATTAATATTCAGTACACGTTAAAATAAACATAAACCGAATCAATCAAAATATAAGGATATGATTAGAGAAAGTTCGTTCTAATATAACTGAAATTAAGATGAAATAATCAATATTATTTTGTATTTAAATTTTGCTCCTTATTATTTTCATAGAAGATATTACGTGAAATAATCTAGAATCCATATTTATTATTTAATATTTTGAATATAAGTACTATATATATATGAAAATTTTAGTCTTTCATAATGATTAATTTTCAACAATGATCTTGTTTTCTTCTTCGTATTTACTATTACTATTGACTATTTCATTTTCTGTTATATCTGTTCTTTCAGTTTATTATATCTACAAACGTAGTCTTCATTTGGAAGATTAACGTAACAGAATCTTCAATATGGTAAAAATAACTATTTTCGTATAAAATTAAGTGTCAAGTTGTATTTTCATATATTTTTGCTATATATTTTTTTATTACGATTATATAAATTATAATTGATACGAAATTCAATTTCAACACTAAAATATGTATACAAAATTTCATGGATAATTATGATATTAATACTCAGTAGTCAAGATATTTTTAAAAAATTAGCTTGATAATAAATAATAAGATTTTTTTTCAATGAATGGATCTAAAGAATTCATTAAGTAATTAAATGTTAAGTAATATGATTAAACTCAAAGTAAACGTGAGTAAATATTGTGAGTGCACATAGTATTAAATAATATCGTAGGTGTGAGAGGTAACGTGCAACCCTTTTGGTTCTGTATTGTGTAAGCGTGTAACGGCTGCATTTCTGTTTTTGCAGTGTTCGGTCCCAGTTCCGATAAAATGTTTAATTAAAATAGCGGGTTCCTAGTTTACCTTCACGAACGTATTGTTATCCTGCGCACACAATCCAAGCAGCACAAACAGGTTTACATTTGAGAATTGTTGCATACACCGAACGTATATGAAATAAAATTTAACAGCGCCGTTCCTTCCGGATATTAGCAAGGCAATATCAAGTGCATCCCTTATTAAATGCATCGCCGAAAGCTGAGCAGAAAATAAACAAATCCTGCATTCAAATGCTCCCTCACCAAATTGCTATCCGTTTTCCTGCCTCTGGTATCGGTCATGCTCCAATCTCTGACAATCCGCTTTACATCCGGCCCTTCTGGATCCACTAATCGGAACGCCGTAATATTCGTTCCACCGTACTTGAACTCCTCCAAATCGACTCCGTGTAGATCCTGCAACATCATATCCTCTAAAATCTCCTACAATACATGTCTATTGCCTCGAATTTGATTATACTCGTTAAATATAAACCTAGATTTTGCATGTATTTGAAAAATGTTTAGTACCAATTAAATATAATTCAATTATATATGACGATTGTATACCAGTAGCACCTCTAGTATATAATAAAACAAGTATATTTTTCATAAAATATAACCCCATGTAACAAAATAAAAGGTCTATTATACTGGAATAGATTGTGTTATAAAGAATTATTGTTAGAGGTATTTTTAATGTATTATCTACATGCCAAGTAAATGCCCAAAGATTGGGCAGCATCTAATGCAGACCTGAATAAACCGCATAATTTTATACATGTTTATTTCAGGGAATTAATTTCTCAATTCAACATCCATGTAATACTTTTTTTTTGTTTCATTATCATTATTCTATGTTTTTTGTGGTGTGTTTGTTGCTACGATATTCATTCGTCTATCCATTTGCATATTCAGTAAATCACCACACTTGTTTGGAACTGTTGCCCATTGACAACTAATCCCATGAAGTTTGTTGTTTGAAGAATCAATGGCCTCTGCCCAGAGCTCTGAAAAATGCCCTGAAAGAAACTACAAAACTCGACTCGACCTAACAATCTTTAGAAAGTAGACCGGCGACTCTAACTATACCATATGAGTCACTTTTATTTTAATATACACTTGGTTCTCTTTTTATGCGTTAGATACGTTCCACAGGAAAACGCATAAAAATAACTCGCACAAAAAAAAGACTAGACACACGTATAAAAATGAAGTATACGTTCCATAATTTTTTCAAACCGCAACTAAATCAATGAGTTACAATATACCGAAAATCGCACAAAAAATGATTTATTAAATTTCAGAAAAATAATTAGTCTTACTATATACTTTCTGAAATATTTATTCATAATTTTATTTATTTTATCAGATCTATGTTCTGAAGATAATGATTCTTCACAAGTAAAATTAGTCTCAACTTCGCATGTTGATTTTTTCCCTTTGACTATATAATCAGAGATTAAACTTTGCGATGGTTTTGCTATTTTTTTTTTGTACAATTCCTGATATTCAGAAATGCAATTCTGAAGCTCGCCTTGAAACTTGAATGCTCGTTCAGAATTATCATCTTTTTCGATGAAATAGTTTGCCAATTTACTGGAAACTTGAAGATCTTCTCGAAATACACTTGCAGTGAGTGTGACTGGAGTTTCATCTTCTTCTGATTCATTTTCGTTTTCTTGTTCTTCAACGGTATCAAGAGTTATACCAAGATATCACTGTCATTCATGACATTATCCTAAGTAATTCGTCTAAATCGTTTTGTGTATATGTTTACAAACCTTCCCCAGCAATTTCAAATGCTAAAGAAATTATTTCAGCTAAAAGTGTAGACGCTTGGTTATTTTTTTTTTTAAGTTTAACTTGACAAAATGATCTAAAATAGTTATTTAAAAAAATGCTACTTAAAATAAAAACCGTATAACTTCAAAACGGCATAAAAATAGTACGCATAAAAAGAGGACCGAGTGTATATAATTATTACTATTAATTTAAAAAAAGAGTAATTATCAATTACCGATATATACAGACTTTTCGTTATTTATTATATAATTGAACATCGACTGCGTAATGCAAAATGTATATGAAAAAGGGAGCCTAAAATAATATGTTTTTCCACAACTACACTAAAGTACATTTATAACAGCTGTTATATTTAAATTATTATTTTTCGTAAAAAGGGAAGTTGAGTTGTTCAAAGAGTCGTACCGAAATGGGGGACGAATGGTTATAAATAAAGTTATTTCGCGCAGCAAATTGACTTATCTCGAAGTTATGAAAACTCTAAATAAAGCCGCCCTTTATTCGGTTGCCCTTTTCTGCGACTCCACGCGATAAATCACATTCTATTTACTTATAAAACTCCATTATTGTTTAATTTAGAGATTTCAATTTTTATTTACAACTGTGAGTTTATATTTGCGAGTCTTATATAAATAATTCTTATTATAGGAAATATAATTATGATAAAGTGTATTTCAAAAATGAAATTTTATAAAGAATATCATGAACTAATTGAGGATATTGAAATCGTATCAAAATAGGCACCAAAAAGAAGGACTGCTGATTATTTAATTATTTAAAACAATTTGTGTATTAAAAATATAAACTAATGAATATAGAAATAAGTTAGAGTCATTTTTATCGCTAATTTTCACTAATATATCTCAAATATTGATTAGATAGATTTTACACTCAATATTTTAACCAGAAATTATATGTTACTAATGACAGAAGAAATGTTGGATAAAAACATATCCCTAGCATTTAAAACGATGGAAGATCTAGACGAAGTTGTGGAACAGACAATAAAAACAGCTGCCTGGGAAGCAATACCGAGTAACTCAAACAACAAAGGAATCGAAACATCTCCATTGTTCATTAAACAAGTTCTTACTGAAGGACGAAAACTTTGAAGAGTATGGCAAACTCCCAGAATGCCTATATAAAAAACTAAATAAAATCAAGCTACCAATAAATCCACAGACTAGTTACTATAGAAGGCAACAAAGAAGCTTCAACAGCCATAAACACGAGTTTTCCCATTAGAAAACCGAATTGAGAATGGGCAAAAAAGTGGATAGAAAAATAAAACATTTTCAATTAACACCTAATCAATGTTTTTAAACCATTAGAATCATAAACCCCAATAGAAGAAAAAAATAGAGACAAATACAGACATCGACACTGCATCAAATGACTTTTCCGATAGAACCAATAAAACCGACAAGAGAATACATTAATGAGCATATAAAACTAAAGAAATGCCGAAGACAGGTATAATCTTCCTTACACTAATTTTCAATGCCATTCTCAGGACAGATCACTTACGATCGGAATGTAAAGTAGCACAAATCAATAATAATTCCAACTCTATGAAAACCCCCATATCTTATATATCAAAAAGCTTACTGCCAGTACTATCAAAGCTATATGAAAGAGACTTCAATATATAATATATGAAAAAAGACTTATACCGGACCACCGGACAGAATTCGTAAAGAATACGAAACTATAGAACCAGTTAATCGATTAGTTGAAGTGATCCTCCATAATCTAAAAGAGAAGAGATACTGTTCAGCCGTATTTTTTGATTTGTCACAGGCTTTCAATAAAGCATAGCATACTAGGATACTCTACAAAATAAAAATTAACCTTCCACGTAATTTCGATGAAGTTTTGAAATAATACATAAAGAACATAAAGTTTTTTAACAAAGTGGTGGAACCAAGCTAGGCCCCATCGAAACGGTCATTCCACAAGGCAGTATCTTGGTCTCAATTTTATATCTTTTATAAACAGCGGATATTCCACAACAGATAATACAAAAAAGGCTTCAGATGAAAATCTATAATTGTATCTCAACTCCTTCAACTATACTCAAAATCAGTACATATTACCTTCACCTTAAAACACGATACAACAACAAAGTTATTCCATCGTCTTCAAGAGTTAAATATTTGGGCATACACGTGGACTCCAAGCTGACTTGGATAGACCATATTCAGATAAAGCGGAAACAATAATACATCAGATTTTGGAAGGTGTATATTATATGGAAACTCGCAATTAACCCTGGAAAATAAATAGTTGGTGTACAAAGTGATACTAAAACCGGTTTGGACATTTGGTATTCAATTCTGAGGAACTTGAAGCTTAAAATTAAAAAGATCTAAGCATTCTAATCTAAATGTCTTAGAAAAATCGCAGGTGCTTTATGGTACATCAGTAATTGAAGACTCCACAAGGATCTTGGAATAAAGCAAGTGGAAGAGGTGTAGCCAAGGACATATCTAAGAAGTACACAGACAGACTTGATCACCGTGACTACGAACTTGCTATTAACCTACTGGACAACGGAGAGATAATAAGACAATTGATGGGTTTCATGCCCTTGGATCTTCTATTTAGATTTAGCCAACTAAATAATTAATAATAATATAATATTTCATCGTCATGGAAAGCTGCTACTAGGCATCAAGTTCCTAAAGACTGCAACGAACTGATTAAAAAATATTTTACTAATTAAAACAATATTAATTATTATTACATTTTAAGTTACATAATGTGAAAACAGATAAAAATAAAATATATTATTATGTATAAACGAAGATAATAGTCTTATCATCCCTTATTATCATATTACTTATTGTTAGTACGTGATTATAACGACGTACATTTCCATTTAGGAATATTCTTATACTACTACAGTTTACCATAAATATTTAGATCCTTTACTATATTTTATTGTGCCGGACCGATTATCTTAAACAGTTGTAATGATAAGACTACAGACTCTTTTAGCATCCTGTTGACTATTTTTATTACTACACACTATTAGAATTAGTAATGACGCATCAAAGTGGGTAACTTGCCAATCACAAGGAAATCTCATCCCCTACCCCTAAATATTCTGTAATCGGTCTGTTTCTTTCAATTAAGCCGACTCTTTCATAATTATAAGTTAGTCTTTGAGAGTCTTGAGTAGTTAGTCTTTGAACTATTTAGTCTTATATGAAGAAGAGTCTTCGAAGAACAGTCTAAGGTAGGGGAGCTAACGAGTAACTTATAGTTGACTTCACCTTAAAAAAACTCAACTGTCCAATAAAACTACCTAGAATATTTGCATTTGTTATTCATAAACCCCTCAAAGACTCCACAACAACGTAACTATGAGATAATCCATTGTATCCAGATAATTCCATCCCTGGGACATGACAATATGATAACAATAATAATGAACTAAATTGAACAGAGAGAGTATTGCTTTGCATACATAAATATTTTTTATTTGTTTAATAATTGTTGTTGTATAAATACATTTTGTGCGTATCTGCTGCAATAAATGTTATTATTATGATATAAAAAATATAAGAAGGAAATATTAAAAACCTATATAGACAAAATCAAAATCACGTAATTATAAAGTTTTGTTTCTCATGCTATCATAGCATTTCATAGTAGTTTTAATTTCCCTAGATACTTTTTGATGGAACAGCCGCAAAGAAGAATAAAATGAGCAAAAACCATTAAGTTTGGCGTTAAAAAATTCAGCGTAGGATACGAAATTAGTCAAGGACATATGCAAATTATATCACGCTTGTCGGGAGTGTCAACAGATCCTATATTCAGTCGAGACATTCAGCCCACATAACGGATTTTCCGGTTCCTCCACATATTTTTACGAGTTTGCATAGGAAATTGCATCGTATAAATTTTAACTAAAATATAAACTGCAGAAGGGACCCAGGCTCTGCTCTGGGAATGAGGAGAATTATCGTGTTGACATAATTATCTTTAATAATAGAACTCCATTGTTTGCCCATTCCGGATTAAATTTCCCAATGTGTGTGCATTAGGATAGTCCTTATGTTCCAGTTTTCTATTTTTGTCCGTTAGGTTTTGCTTGCCTTAAATTATTTATAATGGTTATAAAATCTGTTTGATTATAAGCATGAAATGTATATTTTAAATTGCAATTATGGTGGTTTAAAAGCAAAATTCGTTCTGGGAAATGTGCTTTTAATCGAAATTTCTCGTAGAGCAAATCCAGCATACTTAACAAATCCTGAATTGCTTAAAAATAATCTTAAAACACACTCACAAAACATAATTATATTTAAAAGGTTTGTGGTGCTAGTTTTAGTATAGGTAGTGCCATCGTCATGCTGAAAAATGATAAAAGTGTAGTGCAGGAATAGCATTGTCCTCTTGGTCTCGTGGTAGTCTCCAGTTGAAGTGCTCGATTCTATATTCCATAATTTTGTATCTTTTGACTGACTTGTAATATATATCACCCGTGTCATTATTACTTGGGTGTATAATTTCACCCCTTTCGTCATCCTCATCTCGAAAGAACATTCTCCAAAGGTTTGATTAAGTTTTGCTTCTTCCTCGCATAATTTAATGAAAAACAATAAGATATTATATATATTTACTTACCAGAGATGTTATTAGGTAACTGTGATAATCGCTCATCATACCAATCTGCTGTGCTTGCTTTAGTACGTCGTAGATCCTTTCAGTGGAACAGTCGAGGACGATATGCGATTCAGCAGAATTCTTTATTTGTTTCAGCAAAGGTCTAGAATCATAAATCATACAAAAACATTGGTACGGTTATTATATAAATATATGTGTAGAGAAATAAAACAATCACAAATACAATGGATAAAACGTTCTTTTAATCCATTAGTTTCATAATTGACGTATTTTTTTAAATTCTTTTCAACCTATTTATTTTCATTTTATTAAAGATATTTTAAATTATTTATAACTTGCAATTTCTCTTTCTCGTGCAACATTTAACGAAATATTTCTATTTTATTCAAGAAATTATTTTTATTATTATGTTTTAGTTTGAAATATATATATAGTTAGACTTAGCTTAAAATAATCAATAATATGAATGTTCCACTAGCCTACTGTCACATTCATATAAATTAAAGCCCATTATTTTCATCATAATATGGTATTTTTGGTCTAAGAAATATGGTAGTATTCTGTATAGGAAGATCATAGATAATAAATGAAAATATTTCACATAATGCACAGTAATTATTTTATTTTGTTAATTAATTTTTGGCCAATAAATTATGATTATAATTTAATCATTTTATAAGCAATTAAATTGAATTACGTGAATGTAGATGAAACTGCAGCTGCATTTTTATTGACTAGAATAGGGCATTTTTTACATTGCTTAATGACCAAATCACTTAGCGAACTTTTTTTACTATTTTGATGTTTTTATTTAACTACTAGCAACCATTATTTGTTTATAGGTTAATTCGTAAACCAATCACTTCAAATAAAGTATACCAAACTTTATTATTCAAGCATTTTAAATCATGAATAAATGAAATTTCAACGAAAAAAAAATGAATTAGTTTATTTAAATGCTTAGTCTATTGAGAAATTCATTAAAAATAAACATGTATAGCACATTCTAATTATTTTTTTAATAAATAAATAAACTTCTATTTTATTCATTAATAAAAAAAGAGTATGGGGCTAGGTAAATTGTCAATTAAAAGAAAATGTACATATTTTATAAACACGGAAAAAAAGCACTTTAGATGCACTTGTAGCAATTAAAACTTGTCCGACATTTTCACCGAAGAAGTTATGTAAACATGCAAAGTAAAGTGACATTGTGTTAATTATGCATGAGATAATTAAATACAGACTTGTTGCAGTGTGCTAGATTTATCGAGACCGAATGAAAAACGCTACGAGAAAAGGTCACGGTCTCAGTTATAAATATACGTAAATTCAGTTAGTGCTCGGTTTACGTACATAACGCGTACGTTAATTGGATGAATTCACACATAAACACATCATGTGTTAAGTGAATTAAGTGAAATATACATAAATTTCTGAACATTTTCACCACATTCCTAAGCATAATCAACTCAAAGTTCGTCCCACATGTAACCCACAATGAAAAGAAAAACTGCTCGCAACGTGTCTTTTTTACAATGATATATCTTACTATACATTTTAACAAATATTAACTACATTTGGTAACATTTTTCAGAAAATATGTGTTCTAGAATTTTCGTGAAAATGATGTTATTGATTTTGAAGATTTTAATGAGGTATTTTATTTTAAGGAAGGAAAAGTGTATAATGGATTACTGTGTTATATATATAACCGTTATTGTTTATATTCCTTATTATTGTATTGATTATTGTAAGTACATTCTCCTTAACGACGTACATTTCCGTTTAGGAAATTTCCATACCCTAATCACTAGAAAGATCGCCTATCCTAATCTAGTGGATCATTCATGTTGGCATCCTGTTGTGACTTTTTTTACCACTACCCAAATATTAGGATAAGAAATGTACACATCACTGGGCGACTTTCCACCCACAGGGAAAACCCATCCCCTATTCCCACTGCTATTAGTTAGTATTAAATAAGATGTCTTTAGTCTTTGAACGACCGTCTTCGAAGGAAAGTCATCGAAGAACAGTCTTAGCTGGGTGAGTTAACCAGTTACTTAAGAGAAGAATGTAACTCTTGGTTAATAAAACAGGAGATCAACACTTATATAGTTGACTTCTCCATAAAAACACTCAACGATACAATAAAACTACTTAGAACATTCCCATTTGATATTCATAAACCCCTCAAAGACTTCACAATGACGTAACTACGAAATAATCTACGGCGTCCTGAGAATTCCATCCCTGGGACACGACAACTGTTATTCTCTTAATTTAATTAAATAGTCTACATATAACATCATATGTAGACACCATATTTTGTATTATTCAAGTTAGATTATGATGTATGTTTCTTAAAACAATTTATTATCTAATAAAAATATTGAAATATCGTACGGATATTACAGAAGTCATAAATAATTATGTACTTATTATCTAACATACTTTAAAAATATGTACGTTAAGTGAGGTCTGACTACATTCATGTATTCATGATGTAGATCCGTGGAACCAGTTGGGATCTGAAATATTCAGATATGAAAAGACGTTAAGCCTCGCCTAACTAAACCTCCAACGCCGTCGCCGCCGCCGCCCATAGTGCGCCGTTAAAGTTCTGCGGTGCAAACAAAAAACGGCACAAAAGTAAGCGAATGATTTATTTTTGTTAAGTCCCTCTTAATCTCGTTATGCATGGCGAGAAGTTAAATATACACACCATGTAGCTTGCAATTTATTGCGGCCGCATGACTTGTGTAATATGGCAAATGTGCGCACGCTGGGACGGACGAAAGTATGAGTGTGAAAGCTGTACAAGCAGAGGACCGAGAGGGTGCGTTCATATCGATTATTCCGCGTTATATAAACATCGTGTTCACCTCATCATTTCCTCGCCATGCAATTCCTATTACTTACGTATTAAATGGATTCTGTATACCCCACGGTCTTTGCTTATGCGATGCTATTCGATAACTAAATCTCAATTATTCTAATTGGAATAAATGTCGCAAATGTATCATATTTCATCATAATCAAAAAAATGCGGATACAGTCATAAATTAAAAAAAACACGTAGAACACCATTATTCCAAATATTCAACTTTCATATTCAATTATATATATACAGAAATGGATTATTATAAATAAATCCAATCATTTATAATAATTAATAAGTTAAATTTTATTTTTTATATATGTCGTACTGTGAAACTTGCTATAATCGTAATGATTATATTGATCTGCGTCTTATGTTATTTCATATAATAACAGCTTATTTATACATTTTGATTCCGATACTTCGCATTGGCAATACATTGGTTAAAATACAAATACAATTAATGTTTTTAAACTTTAGAATCCCTAATATATTTTTATTAATTTATTTATTTTGAAATGTTTAATGGTGTTCAAGTTTTTTCATCTTTTTGATTCTGTTTAGCACAATATGACTTTAATCATTACGAATTCTGTATAGTCCGGGTTGAATATTACCAAATGAACTTAATATTATTTGACCAAAATAAATTCCAAAGAATACTGCATAACTATTTTTATCAAGCCTCATTTTCTGCCTTAATTTTTTTAGATCTTTAATTAAGAAGGTTTCCTATTAGTATATGTTCTTGTCTAGTATAATGCGAGGTATTGTTGCAGTAAAATATATTACGAATAGTGAAATAACATTACTTAAATAAATGGTAAAATCTTAGATTATTATACTGAATCGTATGTTATCTTTAAACTATTAAATTATTAATAATTAATTAACAAACGTTAATTATTTACAGTACTCCAATATACACTTTTTACCTCTTGCTTAAATTTGAATTCGTTTTAAATAATTTAATAATACTATATTAAATATATTTGTATCCATCAAAAAGTGTTTTTTTCTCTTTAGAATTGCATTGTTGAACACACTTTTTTGTATATTGTAATACGAAATATATGTTGGAATAAAAATATTTTATTCTATCTAGAAATATTCAATAAAAAATAACATAACATTCAATTCATAAAATGGAATTTGGTATTTCATTAATTAAAATTGCGAAATATTTACTTGATTACAGATATGTTTTATTAAATTTGTTTTATTTAACACATTCTATTTTAGCAATAATAGTTATTTGTTTTTTTTCTGCATTATCGTATAGTAAATCGTCTTTATTATTTTAATATTAGTTTTTTAATCTTATTACATAATACCTCGAATAGTACAGTTATGTTAGTGATTTTAAAGGTAATACTTATAGGGTTAGTTTTTATAAATATTGATTCGTTATTCCTGTTAATTGTTGGCTTCCACTGTCATTTTCTTCGTTCGCTCTCTTCATCTCCCGCTGGTTACTTTCTTGGTAGACAGTACGTGTGTCCCATATATAATTAACTGCCAGTTCTCGCTGCTTTTTAGCAGTTTACTGACAAAATTCTGCGGTGTGAGTAGGTTTGCTTCAGTTACATGCTTATTTGGAGCCCACCTGCGGCAACTGAATATTGTGTGGTCCGGGCTGTCATTTTCCTCGTGGTACCAACATTTTGCATCCTCCTTCTTCTGGGGATAATGCAGGTACTTGCTAAAACATTCTAGTTCAGAAAGCGCCTGAGTCCGATGGAAAGTTGTGCTTTCTATTTATCCATGGAGCAATTTCTGGCTTTCCTTCTTCCAATTAGCAATGCCACTTCTGTTTTCTCTGGCACAGTCGCTCATCTTCTCTCTGACATCCACTCTTGGATATTACGTACAGCCAGATTTCCCTTTTTCATGAGCTCTTCTTCTGTTTTTGCCGTAGCTACTACTGCCAGATCATCCGAGTAACTAATAACTGTTACGCCTTCCAGCTGGTCTATGCTTAAACCACCGTCGTACGCAAGGTTCTACAATTGTGGGCCTAAGACAGAGCCCTGCGGTACTCCGCTGTTTTTGACCATTTCTGCTTCACCCTGGGCGCTCGGTATCTTTATCGAGCTATGGCTGAGGTAACTTCTTATTATGTTGCATAAATATTTAGCGATTCTCAACAAAAGTTGCTGCTTACATGATGGTTTTCCACTGGACTGAGTTAAATGCATTTTTAACATCCAATGTCAGCAGACCACACAACCTTCTCTTTCTCCTGAGACCCTCTCTAGCCTCTTTGGCTATGTCAATGGCCGCTTTAATAGCGTCAATGGTGGATCTGCCCTCTTGGAACCCCGTACTGTCTTTTTGACAAATCCCCGCATCTAGCAATTTCCTCTTCCAGCCATTTTGTCACTAGCTGCTCATACAGCTTTCCTATTGTATCGATGAGACATATAGGTCTGAATGAATTTAACTTTTCGGTGTACTTACCGGGTATATTTCTTACAGAAAATATACTCTTTGACTCTCATTTATATAGTATACAAATTTCTAGGACTGTTTGAATTAAGTAAAATAAATATCGCTGAAGAAAACAAAAATCGACTTGAAAATATTTGTATTTGCTAATTTAGTATATTTTTGTATATCCTCATAGCATAAAATATTTGAATGTGACTCCCCAATTAAAAAAAATAAATTTAAATGTATCTCATATAGTTAAAGAGATTTATTAGACCCACCTAGATTTTAAACCTCTTTTTTAAATAAGTTTATTAACAAATATTCTATTATTTATTTATCTATATTTTCTTCTTATTATTATTATTATTTATAAATCTCTATTAATCCATTAGCCTAATCTCTCAACCGAAAATATTTCATGTTTTAATAAAATATTTACAAATTGGGCAGAAAGACTCAATGATTCATGCGATAATTTATAACAATATTGTTTGTTTTCCAGCTGCCAATGGATATATTCGTTACTGTATTTATTAAAAAAAATATATTGATTAAATGTACTGACAACAGGTTTTCCTGCCAACGTTTCACATTTTTTACATGTGATTTATGTTCTCAATAAAAAATGGTTAGGTTAAATTACAATAAAATCATTAATTCATAAAACAAACATGATGTTTGAAAATGTAGTATATATATATTAAAAAAAAACTTGAAGAATAACAAAGTAAATTTATATTAGACAAAGTTTGGTAATTAGTACCTTCAGAGCCGCACCGAATTACTTTGTTGTGTACCTAGATTGTTGTAATTCTTTTTTCGGTAGGTCTATATTTATATCTGGGATATGTTTTTGATTACAATTCAATAGCTTCTATCGCTTTTTATTTGATACGTATGGAAGTCGATATTTGCGTTTGTGAGAGTTTTTGTAATCATTCTGTAGGCTTCTGCTGTGTTCGAGTATACTCTTGCACAATCTCGAATTAATTTAAATGTATAGCCGATTATTGCATTATTGTCCAGTAAATTATATAAGTCTATTGAGCTACTAATTTTGTTGACGTAAATCGGTGGTACCTTTGGCACCTTGTTATTTTGTGCAGCTGAGTCTTTTGCTGGGGTTTGCACTAGCGGAGAAAATCTGTTTTCTGTTGCCACTGTCGTTCATTGCCACAACATTTATATAATCTGTGATTTCTTTTTGTCTTATGTGCTTTCCTGGTTCAGCTTGTTCACTCGAAGGATCACTTTTATGCATGTCCAGGGGTTTAGGGTTTGCACAATCAGCATTGGTGATATCCGATGGGGTTTCATTTCTAGCACTTTGCGTATTATTTAGCTGTTGCATTATCTTGATCTTTAAAAACTTGCATTTCTTATGTCGCGAGATGTTGTAGTGCGAATCGTTAATAGATTCTTTAGTTGTTTAGCACATGACGTAAGGGCGATAAACATGCTGGATCTTTCTATAAATTCACTTTTTATTGACTGTGATGATCGCGCGCATAATGTTTTATATACAATATTATATATACACACAATTTTATCGATTGGTTATTAAATAAAACATTGTTTCACTTGTGTTTCCACGTAGTTTTGTTTTTAATTTCACTTACAAGTGGTAAAATGTGGCGGTACTGATGTGATTATGGTCACGTTGTTTAAAACCTTTTGTTGCAGGTTCTCTCTGTTCGAATGCTAGGGCAAGACTAATCCAGGGTACTCTAACCAGAGTACCACAACGCAATGATAATTATTTCTGTTTTCAAACCACCGGTTAGAGTTACGTTGCCAACTGTAACATATTTAATGCATATGTGTGCGAATGTGTGCATAGTTGTATTATCGTATTATAGTTTGCGTATGCTCCTATATATACATATATGTACATATTATTCTTAATATAGTTTAGAAGTAGTTTATTATA
This sequence comes from Nicrophorus orbicollis, assembly GCA_018845635.1. Taxonomy (NCBI): domain Eukaryota; kingdom Metazoa; phylum Arthropoda; class Insecta; order Coleoptera; family Silphidae; genus Nicrophorus; species Nicrophorus orbicollis. The sequence goes on along the minus strand of JAFMTC010000698.1, from coordinate 105,709 downwards.
ATACATAGGAACAAATAATAACAATTACAGAAATCTACATTTTCAACACAATTCTTCTCTCCAAAGCATGGGTATCTCTACGCTACCAACTATCCTGAAAAATGCGCTATCCTGCTGGGGTAACCTGGACTGATCTTCCACGTATTAATGCCATTTTCAGGACATCTCACTTCCCATAGCAATGGAAAGTAGCACATCACAATGACTCCAATTCCACGAAAACCCCAGAGGAATCCACAAATTATAGACCAATAAGTTTACTGCTAGTACTATCAAAAATGAAAAACTATTACTAAAGAGACTTCAATATATAATTCATAAAAAGGAACTTATACAAGATCACCAGTTTGGATTTCTTAAAGAACACGGTACACCCATACTTCGCTGTACGGCATTTTGCTATAACGGTCCTCTTCAATTAAGGCACATTGTCGATTTATGGCCTACATTGTTTCGATATAACGACAAAAAAATCCCATGTCGATATATCTACATGTTGCCAATCTTGCGCAATCGCAATAATTGATTCCTTATAGGCTTTTCGCTTTGCGGCCAAGTTTCTTATAACGTATCTAGGCCGTAAAGCGAAGTATGGGCGTACTATTTAAAAAATATATGTATATTCATACAATAAAAATATTGTATGAAATGAAATAAACAAATCAACTTTAACTTCTGGCAGAAGTTACCCCACCTATTTAACTATAGCAAAGAGAATATTAATATGTAAAAACACTTTCAATGTTATATAATTGGAATAATAATTATGATTTAATTAAAGATTATAATGAAGTTATATTATATTATGTAGCTCCAACAATAACAGTAAGCCTATTATTGAAGTAAATATCAATCATAAATTAATTCACTGAATTTTCGAATAAAATAGATTCAATACGAGCGGAAAGGCTTATAACATAAAGTATTATTATGAGAGTTATTTTTTTTTGGGATTATGATTACATAATTATTATGTATTTTTGTATAAATTAATGTTTTTTAGAAGTTTTTGCGGACGATGACTCAATATATAATAAATATTATTTTTATAAAAAAATGTTGATTTATGATTTTTGATAAAGTAAATCGGGGAATTCTAATGTTAGAATTCGAACTTTTGACATCCAATTAATGTTATACCTTCATAAAAGTGAAAAAGCGACTGTTTATGTGAATCTAGTTGTTAACTAGAATTAGTTTTTATATTTCCTTAAAAATAAATTTAATTTAAGATATATTAATTGTAAACCAAAAGTATACATATAATTAGATTTAGATAAAAGTACGGCCAAATGGAAAAAGTATTAATTGAAAAGACTTTAAATTTTATATCGAGTTACATTTGAAAATCAATAATGCTATTTCATTTTATAACCGAAAATAAAAACATGTTTATATGCATTGGTTTAAATGCCAAAAAATGTACTATATTTGATGAACACAACTATTTCCGAAGCAAAAAATTTATTGAAAGCAATTACAAATTATATTTTAAATATACTTCAATCGTTAAACACAGCTAAATGATGTCTGATTTTATATATAGAATATTTTACCGATAGGATAGTATCTAGATTTAAGTGTTTTTTTTATATATTTCCTTTTAAAATGTATAATCAATTTCTATTTAAGTTATGTATTTGATAGAAACATCCTTATAGCTATATACAAATATAAGTTTATTAACTAAATACAAAAAAAAAATCGGTATAGAAAATATTTTTTTTTTTGATAAATTAATTGTAACATTTATATAGTTAAATAAAATTGCTTTAAGATAAAACTTTCAGAAATTTAAGACTAACGATGTACAGTACCATCCTCATATATTATTATAACCGAAGACAGAAAGTCAATTTTCTAAGTAAGTTTTAAGGATCTAAAATATATTCTCAAATATTTATTAATTATAATTATATCAAAGTATAGCTTTTATTATTCTATGATTATTATTAGCAAAAAGACATAATTTCCATTAAATCGTTATACTTCATTAAATCTGAGTTTCGGTTGAATTAATGTTCATAATTTTCTGATCATCGAGTTAGAAAATTACTGACACCTGCGCGCCGTTTGCAAAACATAATTCGTTTATAATTGATTTTCCTTACGCACCAAACGATTCTCCCTCATCAAAGTAAGTTAATTAATATAGAATAAAGTAAGTTCATTCAACATTTTCATTAAAATATACGCCACAACTTAAATCACATTGAATATCAACTAATTTTTATCAAAATATTTTATATTAAAGTGTTCAACATCAAAGCATTAAACATAATTTGTAATTTCCTTTCTCTTTTGGAGCAGATAAAAAGAAATGAAATTATGTTGCTAAAAGGAAGAAACAAAATTAATTACAAAAGACGTCATTAATATAATTTAAAAAGAAATATGAAAAATATCTAAATCTTTCTATAACCTATTTTTATTAAATAATATGTGTAAACAATTGTTTACTAGACGAATTTTTAATTAACTCTGCTTTAAGTTTAGGAACAATTCATTTAACACTGTAAAACTTCGAGAATTACATTTTCTCATAATCAACACTATTAAACAACGCAGTTCGTAATTAATCCCGGATGTTACCTAATCTTTTGTTTACAAAACTTGAGTTCTGGAGTTGAGTTTGAGTTAGTCGAATAATTTGTATGGTAACATTCATACATAATTCAAGCCGAGAGCGACAATTGTAGGAAATATCTCTATGCGAATTTCACTAGTTATATAATATTAGTGTACACTAAAGATGATATTAAATGTATCTAGTTGTTTAAAAGATGTAAATCATCATGCATAGTTTTCACAATGTGGGTCTCAACCGGCACTCAAATCAATTTTACAAGTTCCGTGAATACATTTAAAATAATAATAATAATAAAAAATACAAACTAAAAATATTAGAAATAAATAGAAAACAACATATAATTATTGGTATTGCTGCAAAGGACTATAGACCATAGGTCTTTCTGCCTTCAATTTCAATTAATTGTTTCTTGCAAGTACGGTGTTTCTTACTTCAGAGGGCAAAAGTCCCTCGGTTGATGGGAAAGGTTCTTGCCAATCCAAACTTTGAATTAATATTACATAAAGTTAAATAATTATAAGCAAATAGAAACGTTCATTAAAATACAATTGCTATATTATTATTGATAAAATTTTGTGAAGTTTCATTTAGTTCGTTTAATAATTTAGTTTTGCTCAGAGATAGAGTGCATATTAATAATTTTGCATATTAATAATAACAAACATAACAGTAAAAAATAAACAAATATGAGGGCAGATACATTTTGGTCAATAGTTATATGGCACAAATGGAATTAAAAAAATATATAAATAAATAAACAGGTTTGCACAAATCTATATATTTGAAAATTTATTCGACATAAAATATCACAAAAAAAAGTTCGAGTAACGTCAAGCATACTTGTTATAAATGATTCACAAACGTGAATGACATGACACCAATCGAACAAAAATATCAGCAAATCAAAATAGTAAAGCTTGTATTCATGATGTTTTTCTGTTGTACATACAAATTTATTTTGTTCCATGATCCTTAACAATTGATTTTTTACTACAAATGTTATAAATGCAAATTCGAACTCATTTAACTAAAGTTTGGAGATCGTTTTTTGAACTACTGAATCGGAATGTTTTAATCTTCTTATTGCTTGTATTATAGCATTAATTTTCATGCTTGAATTTTATATTAATAAATTATTGAATCATCTTAACTTAAATTACGATAATTTAAGTTATGTTTATTTGGATTACTAGTATACCAAAATATATGATTTATCTATTTGTTGTTTTGCTGTTGTTAAGTAAGTCAATAGCTAGATCATTATTATGTAATTCCAGTCTTTTTTTTTCGGAGGAGTGGAAACCTTCAAAAGGGACCACGGCTGGAGCAGGAACCGTGGTACTGTGCGATTTCTACGCACTAAAACCACTCCCCCCTTAAACAAGCATGCAGGACCCGGAGTTACCCATTGGCTTTTTGACCATGCTGTTTTTCGTGCTTGTTGCTCCGCATTTCCGTCATCTGTCGTGAAGCTAGACTGCGCTCTGTTCTTCGAGTTGAGCCTTTCTTTCGTCTTGCTCCTTTCTTCTCATAACGTCTGTGATGTACCCAGCTATGATATTCGCTTCTGAGCATGTTGTTTACCAAGTTGTCTGGTTCTAGCGTCTCTCCTAGCTTTGCCTCAGCCTCGTGCTTCAGAGCCGCCCACCTATGGCATATGAAGATGGTGTGCTCTGGGTCGTCGTCCTCCTCGCAATACCAGCACTTTGGGGCGCTCTGCTTCGTTATGAAGTGGAGGTACTTCCCAAAGCAACCGTGTCCGGACAGGGCCTGTGTTATGTGGAAGCTTACTTCGCCATGGCTTCTTCCAACCCATTTAGCCACAATTGGTATCAGCCAAATTACAGTCTATTTGTGTCTATCTACTACTAAACATCGATATTGTATCTTAAACAAAATCTATATGGAGATCTTCATGTAATTGCCTATTTGAGATGAACCACGGTGCCCTGGTGATACTTCTCAGGTATTTTGATTATAATATCTGGATAATTTGTGTTTAATTTTCTGTCTACACCCCATAATTGCATACCGTATTCGCCATATTTCCATATTGGTTTCAAGATTACCTTGTATATTAATAGTTTATTCTCCACTGATAATTCCGACTATTGTCTTAATAACCAATAGAGTTTTCTGACCTTTATTTAAAATTGTTCCCTCTTAGCCTGAATGTGGTCTTTCCAGGTCGAGATGCATACCTAAGTATTTGACTTTAGTTAATTTGGGCAAATCATGTCCACTTAGTCTAACTTTTGGGCTGGTGTCTTTCTTTAGTATGAATGTGATATAATAATAATAATAGAATTGTATTGGCCAAATTTACAAATTTTCATAACAAAAACAGAAAAAGAGAAACAAAAATAAAAATAAAATTTACAAAAAAAAATACAAAAAAGCGAGGCCAAAAAGAACCGAATCAGTCTGTCTCAATGAGAGGACGACTGGTCTTCCTCCGGTCCTCAAAAGCACACAAATGAAACCGCCAGGTACAGATACATAGTCAGAAACAAAGTGGGTACATAATTGATAAGCCGCTCTCAGAATATGTACAGATTTCATTTCATTAACGGAAATTATTTTTTATACTTGAAATGTTATTGTCTTCCATTTGATCAGAATTAATTCTATTTAACAATTTGATTTCAAAACTAAAATTATTTTGCATTTTCTTAAATTGTTTATCTGAGTTTCAATGTTGTACTTTATAAACAATAGTAATAATAACTATGTCAATATATTTAATTATATAACTCAAAACAGCATTATGGGTACTGTGTATATTACAATTACATTATCCATTACTAAGTTATTACAATGAACAATAGTAGCTGAAGTGAAGAGATTTTAATGGATCAACGTAAGATGTCATGATAAGTTATGATTGAATGTTTACTACATAGATAATAAAACTTATATTCATCAAGAATAGTTTACAATAGACATAACATAATAATTGCCATTGCTGCAAATGGATATTGATCACAGGTCATTCTGCCCAACTTTATACTTTTTTATTAATATTTTTTATTTTCATTATATATTTAATATTATAAAAATAAATACTTGTAAAACTAATTATTATAACAGAAATATCAGATGTTTGTGTGTAATTATAATATATGTAAATACAAATAAAATAAAGACAAAGAAATTAATTAGTTTGGAAAGTTTGTTTAATATGATATAAGTAAACATGAATTTAATAAAATACTAAATAATAAATTTCAACTAAAGTCGATTTAATTAAACAGCAAAACAATACAATATTTTAAATTAAATTTCGGAAAACTCAATCACCATGCGTTATTATTGCTTGTTTAATAATGAAATATATTTAAAATAAATTAACTAATAAATATTGAAACACGCAAAAAGTTTTAATTGGAATTTATAGAAGTCCATTACCATAGGACTTTTTTATTTTAAATATTAAATGCTCGTATTTCTAAACTTATCAGGCTCATTATCTTATTTTGCTAACTGGTAAATGGCGGAAAAATCGGTCAGCAGTGGAAGTCGAACCAGCACCATTTTGCACCAAATTTTTGTGATGCAGAGACTTTTAACTACACCGCTAAGAGTTGCCCTTAAATGATATAAATTTAATATATTATCCAAATATAATCATACAAAATTGTACTTAAATATATTTAATTAAGAAAAAAAAAATAAATTAAATTTCGTAGAACTAAATTACTGGGTGATAATATTACTTATTTAATGATAAAATGTATTGAAATTTAACCAACTAATTAAAATATAAATAAGCAGCGAAATGTTTTAACAAGCACTTCTGAGAGGTCCATTAGGCACGAGATTTTGTTTGTCTTAAAATGATATAAATAAATATTAATTTAAAAGTAAATTAAGTGCACAGGGTAGTGGGTCGTCTGGTGTTGGCAGTTTTGTAACACATGCGTAACTAGAAAAGGTGGCGGCACAGAAAGGAGCAATTAATTTCTTAATTAATCCTTTGAAGTTCGCTTTGGCACCTTTGCGAACTCGTGTTCACTGGTGGGGTGGGGTGGTTGGAGGTCGGAGTTGGGGTTTTTGCTTGCTCGAGTAGGATGGGGTCGGATGAGGGCAGGAAAGTTGGATCCCGCCATCCGTCTCCTATCTGTCGGAGCCTCCTCAGACGTCGTACAAATACCGGCTGCCTCGGCTTGGGTTCAGTATTAGCAAGATCGATAAACTTGCTGCACAAGAGAAAATTTCACGCGTCTCGACTACTTGTTTACATGCTCTGCACAAAAGACATCCACGGTATAAATCTCACACTGCAAATAAACCACATAACTGTGGGCCAAAATTGAGGATGTACATTATATGTCTTTATACCCATTTGCATTGCATCCTTGATTACTAATTGTTCATAAAGTTGAGCCAAACCAATTTTCACACAAAGGCTTCTCACAGAACAGAATGATGCAAACGTTTCTCGAATAATACGAACTGTTTGCTCTCACTAGATTAGCATATTTCCTTAATCCTATACATTGATTAATTGATTATATGTTATTACTAACTGACGTTATTCATATCACATTAGTTAAATCAGTTTGAAAATTGTGAATTGACGTATTTTACGAATAAAATATAAACTGTTAAGGGATTCTTAAACGGTCGAATGGTTATGAGTAATTTCTTTGTATTTATTTAATTATATAAATAATTATAAAGTTAGAGTGCAACTGTCATAACAAGAAAGTAACAAGTGAACATGAAGGAAGACAAGTTATTTATCTTTTAGATACAATAATTGAGTACACCCATGCCTCGCTATACTGCCGCTTTTTATACGGCATTTCGCTATAACGGCCCTCTTCAATTAAGGCACGTTTTCGATTTAAGGCGTAAAGTGTTTCGCTCCAACGGCAAAAAAACTACATGTAGCCAATCTTGCGCAAGCGCAATAATTGATTCCTTATACGTTTTTCCTGTAACGTATCTAGGTCGTAGAGCGAAGTATTACGATAATTAAGTGATAAATAACTTATTATAATATCCACTATTAATTGAATAAAATTAATTCTAAAAATTTACTACCTTCAATTATGTTTTATACATACATTTATGCAAGGCTTTTTTAATAGTTATTTTTTGTTCTAAAAATTTAATTATAACTAAATAATATATATAAACATTATTTGGACATGACTCAAAATGTAATTACATTTAAGCTCCTTCTTCTCTTTTATTTCTAAATTTTAAATTTGCAAAAAAAACATCTGAAAACAAGATAATTCCTTTAAGATTATTATTCAAAGGAAAGACAATTCTAAAATATGAGAAAAGGCCACTCGTGCATAATATGCATTTGAAAATTTGGATCATAAGAAGCTTACAAAGAGGACAATTTCCCTTCGAGAATATTATTCAAGAGGAGATATTTTCAGTTGAAAAACAATTTTCAAGTAGGAAAAACGTTCGGAGAGTAGTGTTGGGAAAATTGATTATGCAGAAGAAGCTGATAAATGGTAACGGCGGACAGGAAGCGATCGTTTGTTTCAATTAGGCCACGTTAGGATTAGATTCATCATCCTGACGCCTTTTCAGGAAGTTGCATTCGTAATGCAGTAGGGAATACTATCACCATTGGAAATTTCCTTTTGCAATAGGTTTTCATGCAAAATAATAGCTAATTCAAAATGTATATTTTCTTGAATAGGCTTTTAAAGTGCATATTTATGAAGTAACTACTTATTTCAAAGAATAACTAAAAACATTATATAATTCATATAAAGCGCTTAAATAGTAATTACAGACACCTAAATTTATGTTTTAGGTACAGCAATATATCGCATTGTACACGTAATCATAAAGTAGAGTAATTAATAAATTTGATACTTAAAATCAACTAAAGAGGAAATAATTTTTTGTGCTAACTTTTTAGTATATATTTTTATTTTTCACAATTAAAAATTAATTTGTTTTATAAGTTTTCTGACGGTATTACAATATATTTAAATTGATATTACTATTGCTATAATTATTTCAATAATAATTAATGCATTTATTGAACGAGTCACAATAAAATAGAAAAAAAGATATTCATACAATATTTATGAAATAATGAATCATCTGTTATAAATATCAATTAACTATAGATCTTTTCAACTTCTAACTCACAAAAAATTGTAGAAAAACTACAATATACAAAACAAAGTAAAACAAATAAGAATTTAAATTTCTCTCATAAAATAGACTGTATTCAAACCGATTTTCCTTGCAAACTGAATATTTCGTCGCTATGAGAAATAACGACCACAGGGCATGAAGATAGCCTTTGTCATAATGTAAAGTAAACAGTTGTTACTGCAGTATGCGGTCCGACCTCCGGAAATTGACGTAATAAAAATAGAGTAGGACTAATTTTGCTAGAATAATAATCATCGTATTTTAGAGAAGTTATGTTCAAAACTTCTTATTTTCTTAAAGAAAAATTATAACATGAAAAGTAATATTAGTATATTAAATATCAAATATGTTTCTCATTAATTAAATATGTTCTGCTTTAATAAAAAAAATACTTTTGATAATTAACATTTTTTATTGTGTAAAAGATTATACAAATATTTCAAATTAATAATCAATAATTTCAATGTTTTAAGTGTAATATTAATTTATTTGAATGTACTAAATAGATTATACTGCAAAATACAAAAAAAAATGTAATTTAAGATGCTAAAGGAAACGGAATTAATTCCAACACTATGAATGCTTTAAAATCACTTACTTTGTGTTCCGCAATTGAGAAATACATTATTCAAATTTAACTATTGTTGAAGTTATCCTCGTAAAGATTTCAGGCACGAATTGTGTAGGAACCGTTTAAAATCGTTGTAATATGTATATCTTCGATGCGCAACCATTGATTCGGTTTTATGCGATATTCGCAATGCAAACACCGCGCAAAATTGAATTGGTTTTCTATTGTGTGCGTTTCACCGGTACTTAGAACTGATATAAATGCGTTTCTATTAAAACCCTTTATGCTCGATTGTATCCGAGGAAACGAAGGGACAAGGCCGTATGCAAAATAATAAGGTAGTAAAATCGTTGGAACCATAAATAAAACTTTATTACCGGGATATTGACTCGCATAAAAACCTTCCCGATTCCGGAACACTCTGGTTGTCCTATGTTTCCGCTTTCTTATATTTTTATATAAAGGTAGTCCTTTCTTGTAGTGTGATTCGCAAGGGACTGCTTGTGGATTTTTACGTTGCAGATGCCTCGAGAGGGAGGATCGCGATAAGTTCGCAGCTTCTACCAGCAACTGGTAATAAACAAATCCCAGTTGGATTGGTAAAGGGGGTGGATGGGTTGAGTTTGGAGAAAAGTTTCAGGAAACATCTGTGCACCCGCAAGATCTCCCAATTCTCCCGTTTAATAAATCGTCCTCTCCTTTTGTGGAGTTTACTATAAGTGTGAAACTTATAGACTCTTTGTGTCTGCTTTATATAATACATTTTCGTTTTCATTTGCTATTCCACTTTATGAATTTAAATGCAAATCGATTTACTTTTTCTCTATTGTATTATCAATTATAAACCAAAGCCTCTTTATAATAGCAATATTCAATGACTATTTCAAGTATTTTATTAATACGGCTTTAAAAAGTTTAACCTCTAGATATTTATGTATATGTAACAGAGCAGCTGTAAGTAAAATTTAATTGCAGAAAATACAAATAAATAAACATAATACATGTACAAACAAACATATTTAAATAAACTGTATATTTACAGAGTTCATTATGATCATCTTAGTTAAAACATTAAAATTATATATATATGATAAGGTTTTATATAAGAACGTATGAACTTTTGATATATTTATCAAAATACGAATAAACAAATCAATTATTTTAAATCAAATAAAAATGATTACAAATAAAAATAATAATATCAAATGAAATGCAAATGGTGCTAACATACTTCATAGAATAGAAATTTAATGATACTAGAAATTGTAAAATCTTGTATTATGCCAGTATAATATTTCATTTTAGCTCGATATTTCCTGGCTGCAAAATATGGCTTCAGGGTAGGAATTGAGCTTGATTTGATTCATTCCGCTTTATCGTATTTTACTACAATGTTAGAAGTATATTTACCTACTATTGGAAATGCCGCATGACAGTTATTACTTTATACTTAAATGTAAAAAATAAGTATTAACTATATTTTTTTAAAATTATAAGTTCGTAACCTGCTGAATAACTTGAATTAAAGCTTGTACTATATGCATTTTTCATCAAAACTAAAGTACTGTTTAAGAAATTATTTAAAGTTCTCCAAATTGAGAACCGAATACTGTTCATGTAACAATTCATTAGCTCTAAATTGACTAATCTTACAAGGAGTAGGAAGGCTATTCTAGGATGTAATAAGAGTATTCGGTTAATAAACACTACTCGAAATATTTAAATATTCATATAAAAATACATATTCGGATAAAGTACACCTTAAAAACCACTTTTAAAATCTTGTGTTGAAAACTTAAGTCGTTTATAAATCGATGGTTGATTAACGAATATAAGAAAATATTTCAGAGTTTGAGATTATTAAGTTTAATTGAAATTTAATTTATTATAAATTAGTTCATGTTGTATGAATTTTTTTATAATAAAATATGTTAATAAATGAGAAAACATAAATATAAATTGTAATGTAACTAATATATATATAAAAATATTGTATATAGTAATACAGCAATCGAAAAAGCAGCTGCACATAAAATGTCAATATTCTTACCAAATATATTACGTGATTTTACGCCTGAATCACATTTTCAGAACGTGTCAACGTGGCGGCGTTGCCACGTGTTTCCGAAATATTGACAAATGGCTCACTTTACTGAACGTTACACAGAAAACAAGGTAATTATAAATGCACGTTTGATATATAGCTTTATTGATTTAAGTACGCGCCTTGTAATTTAAGTTTATGCTTAAAACTTGTCAACTGGGGATGTCTACTATAGTAATATTTTTTAACAAAAAAAAATACAAACTTTTGTCCGGTGAAGTGATCATTACGAGATATAACATTAAATTGGAGTGCACATCTATGTCAATTAGTTCTAAAGAAAGAAAAACCTGAATGGCCGGCAAGGGATTTCTGTTATGCAAGTCTATTTAAAAAATGTCAAGTACGTATCCTGTTCCCTATTCAACGTTGTGCGTTGCATTCGGTCTAATAAACATACATAAAAAGTATTATTTACCTTTGAAATACATGCAGATTTTCATGTACATTTTTACACATTTCATGTTTCCTTCAATCAAAAAAATCTTTTCACGTACATTATTTTTAAAACTGCATAAAAAATATGTAAATAAATGTGTTTTCTCCATATATAAAGAATACAAAATAATAAAATTATTTTCATGGGTGCAGATGAGGCACATTTTTTTTTCTAACAGTACAAACTATGTATGAAGTATAATTCTCCCGTAAATATGATATTCCTACATCATGGTTTCGCTCTAACACGATTTTGGAATTGAAGAACATTATATCTATATATCATTATCTCTTAAGAATACACCCATACCTCGCTTCACGGCCTAGATACGTTGTACGAAACTTGGCCGTAAAGTGAAAGGCCGTATACAGAATCAATTGTTGCGCTTACGCAAGATTGGCAACATGTAGATATTTTATCGAAAACGTACCTGAACGGCCGTATAGCGAGGTATGGGTGTACTTAATACATGATTGAATTATTGATGAGGGCTCATATAGCAAGTTATATAAAAATTGCATAACAGAGCAACAAAATGTATGTAAAAGATGAAAGCACAGATGGAAACAATAAAGAAAATGTTAACTTTGAAGAGTTAATAGAAAACATAACGAAAATTAAGCAACAAATATCAATTATCATTTTAGCAAATAAAAAATGATCAGAATACATTAACTTATCAACTGACGTTAAATTAATTGACAAGATTTCATTTTTTTTTAGAAAATTTACCAGAAATGCTTGTAATAACTTGAACTATAAAAGAAACATCATGTTATATATTGTGGTTCTCTCATATCACGAAGAGCGCGCAAATTGCATTTTCGAGCGTAGTATGTACGCACCATTACGCTAATACACTTGAAAATATATTTACAAATCGGACAGAAAGACATATGGGTAATAGCCTTTGCAATAATTCAAGAGATTTATTTATTTCACTTTTTTTTGTTTGTAATTTTATTATGTAATAAATATTGTTTTTCATAAATTTAGAGCGGAAACCTACAGTCATTGATACGTATTGTTGGTTATTAGTTTATACATTTTTCTGTAATTTTATTGCAATAAATATTTTCACAATTATTATAAAAATCGATATAATTTGCGACACAGAATTCAATTTAATAGTAATAAAAAGCACATTATGTTTAATAACCACTTTCAGTCCATTTCAGTTTAGAAAAACATGTTTAGGTTAGATCACGTTTTAAGTAATTGGTACACCTGTAAATAGAACATGCAAGTGTCGGAAATAGAAGCACGTGGCACGTAAGTATATAAATGGATTAAATTCTGTAATGAATAACATAAAAGTATACGGAAACCTGGAAAATAAATCCCGCTATAAGAAACAGAACCCACTTATATAGTGGAGTATTTTAGGAGCAGCTCACATACAATGTGTATAATCATAAAAGTACAAATACAATCAATCATAATAATTTAATATTTTATCAATTATTTTAAAAATATACTTAATGCAGATTTACAACATTTTAATGGAAATGTGTTTTAACAATTAAGAAAATACCATAAACCATAAAAATACGTTAAATGAAATGTTTTGCAATGCATAAATCTGTTTGATGAAGAGCTTAAATGTGGATTAAAAGTGTTGAAACGTATTTGAAAAAAATATTGTTTTCAATGTGAAATAAAATGTATTAATTGCACCATAATCAATTTACCTAATATTGCACTAGATAAAGATTAATATTTAAATTTATAGATCATATTTAATATAGATAATTAATTAATGTTTTGTGCGGAAAGACTGCATTCAATATTCAAGATTTATAACAGTTGATTTTTAATTTGTTTTATTATTTTATTATATAAATATGAAATATCTATCTTTTTCTTAATTATACTTGATATAATAACTATTATTAATTATGACTCAGTTTGCCGTTGTTGCGTTTTGAGAGACTCACTTGTTTTTATATTATTTTTCTTGTACATGAATAATATTAGTTAGTAATGTAATGGTTTGCGGTTAAGCAATTTAGTTTGCCAAAAGGGATCAAGATAAGGTTAAATATCTGTACCAGGAGAACCGCAGAATAGTTGGGGGAGAAAGACAACAAGGGAATTGGGTTTAGGGTAACGAAGAGTTACGGCTGGGCCGGCTGACGTTACCGGATGTAAATACCTGTAATCAACGAGAATCACCTACTAAATTTACTTGGAACGAAAAGAACGAACTAAAGGGGGTAATAATTAAAGATCAGTCATTAGGAAAACTCGGACGGATTATCCCTTAACGGCCGAATTCACTTCGACCCATGCAAACTGCGCCCGCAGGAATCATGTAACCTTTTTTAAAATCTCCATTACTAGCACAAACCCTTCCTAAAACCTCTAAGTATAAAATCTAAGTATAAAATAATGTAATTTACAGAATAGTAAACATGAAATAGCATGTTTTCTTTAATGCATATATAATTTATGGTTGGAAAAGTCTGCGGTTGTTAATAAAATAATTAATTAATGAATAATAAGACAAATCGAATGTTATCAAATTACATCATGTTCTTAGCTATTTACATATATCTCTCAATATATATTATTAAATATTGTAATTATCTAATTTTATGATTTAAGTATATCTCATATGCATTACTTGTTACTTCACACGTACCGTATTTCCCCAATTATAAGATGCTCTCATATATAAACCATACATTAATTTAGTAATAAATAGAGTAATAGAGTAATACATTTTTAGTTTTTTTGGTAAATAAATAAATAAAATACTAAATGTAAACATATTATAGTAGAAGCATGATTCTATAAGAATATATATAATTTATTGTAATACGGAATACCGAAATATGAATCTATATAAGTTTTTGGATTTTTAAAAATTTAATTCTATTATTTTTTTATAAAAAAAAATATTTACATATTAGCATTCTTATGTTTGAAGCATTCATCTTTTTTTTGTAAATATATATTTTTGAACAATTATTAATGTATTTTTCCGTAATTGATCATAGGAATGTGTTTAGCCACATTATAAATTTTAAATAAAATTCTTTAAAATTCATCAGTGAATATAAATACATATCTTTACTGATATATTCGATTTTTTGTATTTAAAAATGTATTCACATATTATATATTGTAGATATTATCTAATTAAAATGAATGGGGTTTAATTTACTCACCGATAATCCGATCCCTCTCCGAGCTGACGGACCGTTATGGGAAATTCATAAGGCCCATGGGCCTTGAGTAGCTCCTGCAAACGTACCAAGCCTTCATTGTTCTCATAAATAATCGTGAACGACTTCCATCCCCAAGCCTTCACTAAATCCACATAAGCCTGCAAAACATAATTAATATTAATTAATGATATTTACTCAAGCGGATTGAAGGATTAAAATATAAATAAGAACTTTATTCATTAAAATGTCCACCACAAAGTGATATTTATCATTTTATTTTAACAATAAATAAATATATTTAAGAGAACAAATCTTAATTAAATTTAATAATAATCATATTTATTAATCATGAATGTGACTATCGACCAAGCCTTTCGGCCCAAAGATACAAGAAAACCATAACAAATTTTACAATAAATACTAAAAAAAGTATTCCGAAAATAGAAGGAAAACTTTTTGAAATGAAACAAATAATAATTAATTTTGTAGTATCATGTATAGCATACATAATACATATAATAAATATTTAACAAACCACAGTAATACTGCGCGAAAAGATTTTGATTGAGTTTGTGACAAATTAAGTTTATCTTTATAATAGAGAAAATAACGCAATCTTAAGTATTTCAAGTACTTGAATTTACTTTCAGTACTGCAAATCGAAATATCTTTACATAGTTCAAATTTATTTTACCTATTTATTATCAATCTATAAAAATAATCAAATATAGAAAACAACAAAAAAATGTGTAAAAAAATCTACTATGTCGGAGGGCTGTTGACCATAGGATATTCTACATTATCAATCTATAATTTTGTATAAATAGTATTAGATTCTCAATGCAATGCATTTGATTAGATGTCTAATTAATTGCTCAATATATTTTTTTAGATTAAGTTTTGTTGACTTTAGATAATCGTTTGCGTTCATATTTCTTAATAGGCCCCATATTTTATTAATTTGTTAATGAATAAGTGTTTCTCAGTTTCACATTTTGTTAAGAAGGTAATTTTCTTTATTTCAATTTAAAATTATATTCAACATATTGCGTAATTGTTGAAATTGTTATTAGTTTTAAATCAAAAATTGTAAGTATTTATACAGTACCATTATTAAATTAATTAGTAATCTAGAAATGTTCTTCTTATATATGAAAATTTTAAGAAACATACTTTTATTTTTGTAGCATTTTTATGAATCGTGAATAAATATATCACTTTCTTATATTACTTTTAATATGGAATTATATAAAGCAATAAATATGTCAATTTATCATTGTTATTGACTATTAGTTGTATATTTCATTTTTATCCGGTCATACGAACTCGTTTAATGAACATATCCATGAACATTATCAGTTGGCACATACTATTTGGACTTACATTTTTATCAACCAAAAAACTAATTTAAAACATTTGTCTGTAAACATAATATAAATAATTATTGTTGACTGTCACTCGGGATGAAAGTATTATGTTCAGTTAACTTTTTTATTAGCAAAAAAGGAGGGTTTGGAATCATCGTTCACTATATTTAGTACTTTCTGTTAACTACGGACAGCGGACGGAGTAACAGTTTATAAATAATATTATAAATTAGAAATTTTACATAATGATAAAATTTCATAATAGTTATAAATACGTATTTTGGTATCTGGCAAACCCTGAAGGATCGAGGTGTAACACTAATACTCAAGAAAACCGGGTCCAGGATGATCATCTTTGAGGTTTTGTCCAGTTCTTTCATGCATTCTTATAAAATGGTCGCGTTCCAGTATATAATAGCTGTAAAGATGTAATGTACAGATGTATCCTGATCGGGCATCTGCAAATCTTGGAGGATCATGGTAAAACCTCAATAAATACTCCAAAAAACCTCGTCCAGGAATGTCGTCTCTGAAGTCTTGTCCAAGTTTTTTGACTCATAAGGACGAGTCAGTAGCAGATACAAACGTTATATTTTGAAGTTCAAATTCATATATCAATCAATGAAAATACAAGTTTTGATATCCATATACGGAAAACGTATTTATTTGAATGGTTTACAAATGATTGAATACAAACTTTACAACCGCTTCCATATGTTGCACCTGATTTGATATTCACAAACTTTAAAACTGTTTCTAAATAAAAGGTAAAAAAATATTATGTCGGCTGAAAACGGGAGTTATTTCCAACATTGAATATGCACTATACCAGATATTGCAATGTGTTGGTTTTGTAGCAAAAACTTTAACTATCACCCTTTAAAACTACCATTCTAGCTGCACCTTACTTTATTTATCTATTCTATGAAAAATAAATATTCGTAGATTTCCTAAGGATTTTAGTTACTATTATTTAATATAATTTGATAGTTTTTTGATAATAAATCAAATAATCAAATAAATATAACAAATTTGATTATAATTTATTTTACGACATGATATTTATTTCTGATGTATTTCAGTACATTTTTCAATGCTTCTGGACTGAAACCATTACTTCTTAATAAAAAGTGTCTTCAAGGGATTAATGTCAATGGGCAACGAGTCGAGTTTTCAATACTAATACCTAGATGGAAATTATCTACATATACTTTTTTTATTACTTTCAATATTCATTAACGAAAAATCATTTATAGATACATACATCATTGATATATAATAGTGATTAGATTTATTTTGTCCTATTTCCTAATGTGCTTTTGTAATATACTTTTACTAGCGAATTCTCAAATATCTAGAAATATCTGAAGAATTGCGAATGCATTCAGAGTGCAAACGTTACTTTACTTTGCTTGTTGAAGTTAATAACAATGATGTCTGGTTTCTAAGATATTATACGTTTCATCGTAGCTCATAAAGTGAATCGCATCTTCGCTTTGTACTGATACCATTTAATGGGGAGATTCAACAAGAGCTGACGGTTATTGTCCCACCATTGTTGAAAGCAGCATCCCTGCGGCATCAATCCCATCGACCTTACAATTTAAACAAACATACACATTCCCGCAAACACACGCATATCCACATACATCAACCTCCATTGTGCAAAGACCACTTCGTCTAAATGAAAGTGGGAAAGCTTGCGCAGTGATGTTGTTATTCATTATGTTGATTTAATCGATGCTGGTGCGTTTAACTGGATTAGAGGGGAGTAAGTTGAGTCGGAGACTAATATCTCTTCGAATATCCAAGTACTTCGATCAAGTGTTACTTGAAACCTGTTAATACCTATAAGTCTTTGTTTAGGCAACGGTGCACTTGGAACAACTAAATTTCGTAGACGCTTAAACTATTAGTAATTGAAAATTACTTATAGAATTCAAGCAACAGTTTCATTGAGAAATGAATTTAATTCAGGTGTCATTTAAGAGTGCTTTCGAGCTGCCAATTATTATTTTATCAAATTTATACCAAATGAAAATAAGAATATACAGTGGAACCTCTCTTAACGAGTATAATCCGTTCCAAAATTTCTGGATTTTTTACTCAGGTAGTGAAACACTCGTACACGATTTTTCTTTCGATTCGGCCATCTACAGACTACGTCAATTACAATCCTCCCAGTACTTTCTCATTAGTTCTCGATGCTATTGCTTCCTTTCTTTCCCGTTGGAAGCTTAGGCATTTCTTGGAAACATCGGTGTGTTGTTAATTTTTCCGTAAGGGAGGAATGTACACAGTTATTGCTGCCTGTAATTCCCATTTCTTGCAAATTCTTGTCCACTTCAGCGAACCAAGCTCTCTTGGTTTTCCTTTTGAGAAAGTAGGTAAATTCTTCTCTATTAGCCGTAAACTGTAATTCTCCGTTTCCTCATTATGTTAGTTATTATTTCCATATTGGTGCAAAGTCTGTGGTCATCTATATTTCCCATTTTATGTCCAATATCCAAGATTTTTATTAGAATTCTCTTTCACTTTCAGTTTCTCATTATTTATCATTTGTGCTACATTTTGTTTGCTTCATCTAGAAAGTAATCCTGGTGATTTGGTTTCCTCTTATTACGAAGATTGTTGCTATTCTGTTATCTCCTCCTCTAACAAACTCCTCTCCATAACTTCTTTCTATAAGATAAAATTTAACTCTATACGTTCTTCGGTTATCAGCCCTATATTGTGCTCTTCCCCCCTAGCATATATAATTTGTTTATACTCCAATAACAATTGAAGACAATTTATTTTTTTGTTTTTATAGCAAACACAAATTATATTTGTAGACCATATTTTGTTATAAACAAATTTAAAAATATGGTTAAATATATTAAAAACACTTATATTTAATGCGATAATGAGACTTGGCATTTTTCCAGCTCAATGGAAGGTGGCACAAATTATCCTCATCGCCAAGCCTGGTAAGCCAACAGATGTGGCGACTTCCTATAGGCCCATTAGTCTGCTGCCTGTCATGTCCAAGCTATATGAAAGACTCCTTCTTCGAAGGCTCGACCATGGCTGCTGGACAGTGGAATCATACCAGATCACCAATTTGGCGACATGGTACTGTGGAACAGGTCATCGTGTAGTGGATGTTATTGGCCGAAGTCTCGAAGAGAAGAGGTACTGCTTCGCCGCTTTTCTCGACATGTCATAGGCGTTCGATCGAGTATGGCACAAAGGACTGCTGCATAAACTAAATAAATATCTTCCACATGAGTTTTATATCATCTTTAAATCCTACCTGACTGAAAGGCATTTTCAGATCAAATACAGGGATGAGTTGACCACTCTGCACCCCATCCTCTTTGGTGTCCACCAGGGAAGCGTCTGTGGACCTTTACTATATGTCATATTCACGGCCGACCTTCCCAGTTCTCAGCACGTTACTGTGGCCACGTTTGCTGATGACACTGCGGTCATGGCATCACACCCGAACTCCACAGTGGCCTCTCAAAAACTTCAGAGAAGCTAGGATGACATTGCCTACTGGCTCAAGAGATGGAGAATTAGGGCCAATACAACGAAATCAGTCCATGTCACGTTTATGTTGCGTAGACAAACTAGCCCTCGTGTAACACTGAATGCCACAAGCAGACGATGCCAAATACCTTGGGATGCATCTCGACAAACTTCTCACTTGGAAGAAGCACATATAAACAAAGAGGAAGCAGCTGGGCCAGACAGTAAAAAGGTTGCATTGGTTGATGGGCAGATATTCGTCTACCTCTGTTGAAAATAAACTGCTTATCTATAAAGCCATCATAAAACCCATATAGACCTATGGAATCCAACTTTGGGGATCCGCCTGTAATACCACTATTGACATAATACAATCGAAAACGCTAAGATCTATAACCAATGCACCTTCGTTCTCAACAAATGATTACATCCACCAGTACACGAAAGTTAAAACTGTCAGGGAAGAGATATAAAAGTTCAGCATTAAGTATCAACATCGGCTGGACGACCATCCAAATCAACTCGCTGCCGACCTTGCAAACACAGATTCCCACAGACGAAGATTGAAGCGATTTAAGCCACAGGATCTTCCTAGTCGCTTTGCTAATTTGTAAATAGATAAATACGTATGAATACGATGATTCTTTTTCTTAGTCTTTTAAAATAATTTACATTTTAGTTATTTGTGGAGTTTGATCGTTGGGTCAATCACCAATATTTATATTTTTCTTTATTTTTATTTTCCTGAGACGATATAACTGGAGCTTATTATCTATTTTGATTATATTTTGTAGATAGATTGCTTGTAAATAAATTTAAAAAAATATATATATTAAAAAAATATATTAATATGCGTACAAATTTTTGAAACTAATTTATTATTTAATATATTTCCTTACATATGAGAAAATGTTTTATAATTATATATCTATATATCATATTATGCAAAATGTAAATAAAATCAGATTACTTGTTACGATTTTATATTTATTAAATATTTATTTATATTTTATCCAAAACGCTACATCAAATAAAATATTAATGAGAATTCAACAGAAATGTTATACCGAAATAAATAAACGATTTTACGTTAGTAGGAAAGTGAAGTTTCTTGGAAAATACAAATTTACATTAAAAATCGTCTTCCGTTTAACGTACAATTGTTTTGTATGGCTGTATTGTATTTTTTATATAATTCTGAATTATGTTTCATATTTTTTTTGTTAAACTCATTTTGAGTAAATTATTTAACAAAAGATGAAAACACTAGGGTCAATAATATTTTGTAATAATTGACTTGTTTTAATTATCATTATTATATGTATATATTTTGTTTTTATGCTTTACTTTTTCCAAATTTTAATTATAAACTAACAAACTCTGGTATTATTTTATACAGTTGAGCAAGTGAAATAACGACAAACGAGAAATTATTGCAGGATCTAGTAATACGACAATATTTATTCCGCTGTTAAATGTAGTTTGATTGAATAACTAATCAATTAGGATCAACAAATTGGCAAATTATTACCGGTAGTTTGGACGATGAGAGAGCAAGCCGCCACCGGCCATGACGCAACTCATTAAATATCATAAATCCGCCATTAAATGTTAATTAGCAAATTCGTGTAACGTTTCCAATTCAATCGAACTAAAACCATGGTGGAGATCCATCGACCTCGGGCAACCCTGGTTTGGATCCCAGCCCACCGCATGCATATATTGCAATGTGCACACAGACGAATACTGCATTCAGTGTGAATTTCACGGTGAAACGAATTATCGCACGGATTCAATTACATTCT
This sequence comes from Nicrophorus orbicollis, assembly GCA_018845635.1. Lineage (NCBI taxonomy): Eukaryota > Metazoa > Arthropoda > Insecta > Coleoptera > Silphidae > Nicrophorus > Nicrophorus orbicollis. The sequence goes on along the minus strand of JAFMTC010000698.1, from coordinate 84,006 downwards.
ACAGTACAATGGATAAAACGGAAATCGGGAAATGAAAAAATACTACAACGCTTCGATATTAACCAAATGAAAACAAATACAACAAAAACACATTGATGCCAATATATTTCGGAGATCCCCGAAAGCAAATATTTGTTCCATTTTTTACATTGCTTTCTATATTGGCGAAACCTACGATATTTATAATCAAACAAATGCTTTTTAATATCCACATGAATGGGTTTGTATGTTTGGTATGAAATTATCTGAGTATGAACTATTTAACTGTTAAATTATGTTATATCATATTTCAGGAAATTTATTATCCAGAAATATTTTCCTACTTTTTTATTAAATTATACGATTATTATTTCTGAATTAAATAAGCTGGCAGATGTATATAATATTTACATATATAATTATTTTGTTAATTTTACGATTTCTAAATACATAAGATAAGTAATGAGACTTTATTATTCTTAAAATTCAATTTAAAATAAAATAAGATTTATAATTAGTATTGCTAATGTCACGGTGTATGTCACGTTCATAATGCGTGTATGACTGTGCCCTGCCATAAGAAGACGATAACAAATACCTGAGCATGCATCTGGATAGACGTCTCATATGGAAGCAACACGTAACAACAAATAGGAAACAGCTATGCTTAACAGTGAAAAGCTTTCAATGGTTGATGGGCAGATATTCGTCTACCTTTGTTGACAATAAACTGCTCATATACAAAGCGATTATAAAACCGATTTGGACTGATGGAATCCAATTTTGGGGATCTGCCTGCAATACAACTATTAACCACCAATGCACCTTGGTGCAGAAGATCGAGCTAACAAATACAGAATCTCACCGACGGAGAATGCAATGGTTCAAGCCACATAATATTCATAATCGTTCTAATAATGTGTGAATGCGTTCATGTATATGTAATGCTTTATTCTCTTTCTCTAAAATTGTTTTGAGATATTACTTGAGTTTGGTCGTTGTTTCAATCTCCAATTTTCACTTTATTGTTTTTCCTTTTCAATTAATGTTAAAGCTTTTCATATACAGTCAACCCTCCTATAACGCGCTACTCTCAGAACGCGGTTTACATATAACGCGGAGCAGAAATTGCGACAGCCCTCTTATAACGCGGTACTCTTACAGCGCGGTTTCAGTTCAACAGCATCCCATAAGTTCCTTCCGCGCAGCCTATGAGTAACACTAGTAACTAGCCGACTACGACATCGGTTTCAGTCATCTCAGAGCTCTTTTTGTAGGTGACCAAGTCTTTCTAAAAAAAAATCTGCACCGTCCGTTCGCTCAGCTTTTTGCTGCTTAGATGCTGCTTGGATGGAATTTTCTATTTTAGATTGTATTAGAACTGTGTCATGGGCTTGCGCGGAAATTAAACCATCAACGCTTAATTCACGTCGGAAGCCTCTTTTACCTCAAATGGTTCAAGCAATACAAGATGATTTTACAAATTATTTCTCAGTTATAGAAATAGTAAACATTGCTTCTCGTTTATGCGATGGAGAATTTGCAGAAAACCACCAGGATGTAAGAGAACTGGTACTCGGGGAAGAAACTTTAGATGAAGAAGAACTGATGGAATTAATTGATGCATTCTCCTCACCTTACCAATGCATGTAAACAAAAATAAGGAAAATGAATGGGTGCCAAATCTCGATTTACAAGATGTGAAAAATGTGCTAAATTTGGTTAAAGAATTAGAACTTCATTTCATTCAAACTGATTATTCAATGGTGCGCAGCACAAAGTTTTAAAGAGGGTTAAGAAATTGCTTAGCTCCCTATAGAGAGGTTTTAGTGGAGTTATAAAAAAAAGCTACAATCGAAAACCAATGTGAAGATGAACTAAATGATGAAGACATTTTGCCTATTAAAAGAAGACGAGTTAGGCGACTCATATCTGACAGCGAAGATGAGTGTTGAAAGTCTTCATTGTTTTTGTTAAAAAACAGTCTTTTAGTTTAGTTCTTGTTTCATTTTTTATCAATCCTTTTATGAAATCTTCAATTCAATAAAAATAATTTATAATTTATCTTGTTTTTGTATTTATTGGTCTCCATACAACACGGTACGAATGATGTAATTTGTATTAATTCCAAGTTTCTAATAGCGCGATTTCCATACAACGCGGTAGACGGTTTCTAAAGAACACGCTATGAATTAGCCTGGTTTGTACGGTTAAATCCGAGTTTCTTATAGCGCGGTACGCACTCACCGCGTTATAGGAGGGTTGACTGTATATTTTATATAGATTGCTTGTTATAAATTTAATCAGTTATTAGTATTAATATATTATTAGAAATTAATTTACTTCTCATAAGAAGTGATTTATTATCACATTATATATTTTACAAGCATGATATAAAAAATCGGAAACATACTTAATAAATACAGATATATAAGATTTAGTCAGAAACATGATGTATAATTCAGAATTGTGATACTTGCATTAGAGGTAAAATATATTTGAAATAGATTTAATATTTAATAAATTGAGGGCAGAACGTATCAATATAATATGAGTGACTTTACCTTTGAGAGTGTTGTGGGGTGAGGATAAAGGTTCACCAGACAGCTCTCCCTACGGAGTCTATAATCCCAACGGGTCTCCAAATGTGGAATTTCCATTGTGTCACATATGGACTGAACATGGCTTGCAGTATGTGCCGACTGTGGCCCAAATATTGCTGCTACTCCACTTCGCAGTAAATGACAAACTGTAACAGGGAACGAAATACAAAAATTAATAAAGACATGGATGTCAAGTAACACAATTTATTTTAATATCATATATGAAATTAAAAAATATGTTATTTTATATATGAAAAAAGTTTAATTACATTATAACTTAATTATTGCATGTATTTTTTATATCCAGTAGAGAAAATAATTACCACAATTTAAAAAGAATCTACTGTATGAGAGAAATCTACAAAGAAACTACTATATTCCAAGTACAGAAAGACCTATAGGTCTTATTCTTTTGTATTTCTTCATTTTATTGTATTAAAATTATTTTGTGTAGTTGTTTAATTACTGTTATTATTATATTCTTAAGAATCTTTAAAATGATTTTTAATAATGTTTAAATCACTGTAACTTCTAATGAGTTAATTATAATTTTAATCCGTCAATCGATATTGATAATAAACAGATCATATTATAATCATCTTACAAAGATATTGAAAGAACAATTTTTAATTAATTTAAATTTCATTCAATTTAAATATTATTCTAAATCTAATAATAACTAAATTCCAATTTTATAAGTTATTTGCATAAGTAACTTAAAATATTATAGTTATAGTTGGATGGGAGTTTGAGTTGAACCGTGCGACCGTGACAAGGTGCATGAATACAGCAGCCAAATAACATAGAATAAAAGATGGAAGAAAGGTGCTTGAAAGTTAAAAACATGGAGCAACACGTTCGGTGGGTGATGCAGCTGA